>AYJT01100173.1:0-19925 GCA_001278415.1 Ocimum tenuiflorum | reverse complement strand
ATATATATGATTGCTAGTACTGGCCTCTCTATCTCGCCAACTTTATTAAATCTTCGAGTTTGATGTCTGAAGTAGACTTCAACCTCCTCTTCCCAAACCGTAAACTTTTTTTTTCTTTTCCTTTTTATTTCATAGCAACTTTTTTCCTGTTGCTCAATCACTTTGTAGGGATTCTATTTTAATGTAGTATAATATTACGATAAACTTCACTCTAATATTTTTCACATAAACTCGAACCCTTAACTTTCAAGATATGGAAAAGTGCTTGCGAGTTGTTTACATGAATTCTGTTATTAATGATGATAGTTGGAATGCATAATCTGGATTGAGTCCTTGGTAGTATACAACCATAAATCGATGAAAATTGGTATAATACGAGGGTTTGTTCTTTCTTGCGGATAATATCAAGTGTTATATACTTGTTGACAGATTTGTGCAAAAGAATTATAAGATAAACTGGTAAAGTGAATGAAAGTATGATGATTAATTGCAGAGCGTGAATGCTTTTTATATGATATAAAAGAAAAAAGGACCATTAAAATAATAATGAATAAATATAAAATTTATGTGTTATGATAGCAAAACTTTTAGGAAATAGGAAGTGTGTTATAACAGCCAAAATTCAAAAAGTATGTTATAACTAAAAAAAAATAGCGGAAAATTGTATTAAAATGTGTAATTATTCCAAAATATTTATATGTATAACACCAACACTTCTATGTGTTTAACAGAAGTATATAATTTAAGTTTTGCAAATGATATTATCTAAATCAACCATCTCATAATAATTACGAAACTGGCACCATTAATTATATAATAAGGCTTCAGTCCATCCGCGTACACTTAGTTTTTCTTGAAGAGTAGGAATAAGCATGGTTCGGCCAAGACCGATCAATCAAAATAATTTGGTTGGATGTAAAAAAATATATATCTAGTCAGGTTAATTAGTTCTAAAAATTTCAAAATGTATCCTACTGACTGGACTATTGTTTGAGGAATGAAATTAGTCATTTTGTCGGGGTCGTCTGTTTATATATTAGTATAATAAATTATTTTGTCGGGGTCGTCTGCTTAATTACCACGTACCAATGTAGATTTAGGCTAATATAGACAAAACAAAAATTACATAGCAAAAGTTTGTGTTAGACTGCCTAAATGATTTAGGTGGATCTAAATTGTTCATTTTCATCAACCCAAATTCATACATGTCCTGGATCTTAATTAAATCCAATTTCATATTTGTCTGGATCCTAAACTCAAACTCGACTAAATAAGTCTAACAGGAGAACTTCTCAAATCACATTAGTATGACTGTTTTGATTAGTGTTCAAACTGTCAAATTAAATGTTTTGATTAGTGCTCACCCCTAATGTGTGTCATTTATTCCGAGAAGTACCCTTTAAATTAAATATCCGAAAAGGTCTGGTCACAAAACCGCTACATTCAATTGTGTTGTAGACTTTATAATAGATATGGTAAAAAGCAAGCTATTCTATGTTTTCATTAGGCACGCTTGGAGTGTTCAAATGCTTATAAAAAAAAATGAGTTATTTCTTCTTATCCATGCAAAAAAATCATGAAACTTTACAGTTTTAACATGGATTAATATTGTCTAACGATTGTTTTCTGAACATTTTACTTTTTCAATAGTTCATCCACGGCAAAAAATGGACCTAAGTGAAAGGTTTAGGAACACTTCTTCGGTTCGGAGAAACAATGGCATACAAAAGTTTTCAAATTCTTCGTCGCTGCGTGAAGACGACGAAGAATCTCTGAAATGGGCAGCTCTAGAAAGGCTTCCAACGTTTGATCGTCTGAGAAGAGGAATCTTGGTGGGATCGGGAGGCGGTTTCGACGAAATTGATGTGAATAAACTTGGATTTCAAGAAAGGAGAGAGTTGCTTGACAGGCTGGTTAAGGTTGCTAGAGAAGATAATGAGAAGTTCTTGTTGAAGCTCAAGAATCGAATTGATAAGTAGGTTCAAATGTTAATTTAATTTTAACTTTTTCTTTGTGTATTTTTTAGGAGGATTCTTACGTTGCATGTTTTGTAGTGTGGGAGTTGATCTACCGGCGATTGAAGTTAGATTTGAGAATTTGAAGGTTGAAGCAGAAGCTTTTGTGGGCAGCAGAAGTTTGCCTACTTTAATCAACTTCTTTGCCAATATTTTTGAGGTAGATTGATTATTTCTCATAAATAATCAGATCAAATTATTTTTCAAAGAAAATGTGAATATCTAGCGGTATAATGTTTCTATAAGGAATTATCGAGCTATCTTCGTATTGTGCCATCTCGGAAGAAGCCGTTTTCAATCCTAAACAATGCCACCGGCATCTTGAGACCTGGCCGGTAAAGCAACGTTGGCTCTACTCATTTGCATCCCAAATTTAATTTTTTGAATTTTTTTTATTCTTTTGTGGAAATTAAAATTTTTATTTGTGTGTGTGTGTGTGAGTTGGCAGGATGACTCTTCTTTTAGGCCCTCCAAGTTCGGGAAAGTCAACACTTTTATTGGCTTTGGCAGGGATGTCTCGTCCGGATTTGAAGGTTTTATAGTTTGAATTTCATGTGAAGTACAGTATTTAGGGATGAAGATAAATGAATAAAAGAAAAGTTTGATGTTCGACAGATAAATGTCAATTAAGAGCTCAATCGAGAAGCAAAACAGACAAGTGAGGACAAAATTATTGAATTTAATAAGATTCAAATTTAGCCCAAACTCAGCTCAATAAGTAAAAGTTAAGCATACAAGTACAAATATCAATTGACATGTATTCAACAAAACTTGAAAACTCTTGATTCGTTTTAAACTGTACATGCAATAAAAAGTGAATCAAGATATCGGTATCGTCTGTGTCAAGTATGATCCAAGTTTTTGTGTATTATTTGGATGGATTCATTGTCATTATAATTCACTTTCCTACAATTTTTAATTGATGACAAAGGTTGTATATAATAATGTGAAAATTTTGAATGAACAGGTTTCAGGAAATGTGACATATAATGGGCATGAGATGAAAGAGATTGTGGCACAAAGAAGTGCAGCATACATAAGCCAACATGATGTCCATTTAGGAGAACTTACTGTCAGAGAAACTTTGGCATTTTCTGCTAGATGTCAAGGAGTAGGAAGCAACATTGGTTAGTGTTCACCTTTTCACTAATTAATATTGCAGAACTTTTTTAAAAAATGATTATTTTCTATAATATTTACTGATACAGTACCCAACAAGAAGATAAATGAAATAAAAAATAGCAAATAATTGGTATTTTGCATTTGATGAATGATGATTTTGCAGAAATGCTGGCAGAGTTGTCAAGGAGAGAAAAGGTAGCCACCATAAGGCCTGATCCTGATGTGGATATTTTTATGAAAGTAAGATTTTGCTTATTCTTTCCTTTACTTCTTTTTTTTTTTTAAACAATTTCTCCAAAATTAATTATCTACTTCCAATCTCATTAAATTATTATTATTTTTATTTTAGTTTTCTGTGATTTAAGTTGACTTCTACAACCATGAGGTAAGGTTTAACCCAATATATAAATATTTAACAATCCATAGCATATAATTTTCATTTGATATTCTGTATTTAAATACTATATATAAGTCCTAGTTGAGTAGGATTTCTTTACTGTCACTTTAGTTCATTATGAATGATCAGCTGTCATTCAAGAGGGAAGGGTTCAGGGTGATCTCATTAATATAATAAAAAATGCTAAAAGATCTAATAATCTTAACCTTGGATGTCATTTACTTCTACTGCATTTTCCTCTTCTGTGGATTTAAATTTTATCTGTGGGCATGAAAAAAAAACTTATGATACATAATAGTCTGCTTCTTTCACCTTGTAGGCCACCTGCTTGAAAGGTGAGGAAGTAAGCATTGTCACAGATTACATTCTCAAGGTAAAAAAAAAATGATACATTTTCTGATAACAGATAATATATCCATATAAACTTAGTTAGATTCCAGATACTGGGATTGGACATTTGTGCCGATACTTTGATAGGAGATGACATGACTCGAGGTATATCAGGTGGACAGAAAAAACGTGTTACCATTGGTAAACAAAACACTTAACTTCTCTTACAAACACAACTTCTTCATAGTTTCTTGTTCAAACCAAATGCTCTCAAACATAATGCAGGTGAGATGTTGGTTGGACCAGCCAAAGCCTTTTTCATGGATGAAATAACCACTGGATTGGACAGTTCCACAGCTTACCAAGTAGTGAAATCCATCAAAGAATCCACTCATATTCTTAAAGGGACTGTTCTTGTTTCACTCCTCCAGCCAGAGCCCGAGACTTTCGATCTGTTTGATGATGTCATGCTCGTGTCTGAAGGAAATATCGTTTATCACGGCCCTCGTGAGCACGTTCTTGAGTTTTTCCGATGCATGGGCTTCAAATGCCCGGAAAGGAAAGGGGTGGCCGATTTCTTGCAAGAAGTAGGCATCTGTTAAGTTTATAAATGATTAAAAGCTTGTATTTCATCATCGAAAACTTGTTGCAGGTGACTTCAAGGAGAG
Source organism: Ocimum tenuiflorum (assembly GCA_001278415.1). Taxonomy (NCBI): domain Eukaryota; kingdom Viridiplantae; phylum Streptophyta; class Magnoliopsida; order Lamiales; family Lamiaceae; genus Ocimum; species Ocimum tenuiflorum. The sequence goes on along the minus strand of AYJT01100173.1, from coordinate 15,393 downwards.
ATCAGCAGCAGTATTGGGCAGAAGAAAGCAAGCCTTACAGGTTTATTACAGTGGTGGAGTTTTGCGAAGCGTTTAAGCGTTTTCACGTTGGGGAGAGGATGATGGCTGAGGTTTCGACCCCATTTGAGAAGACGAAAAGCCATCCTGCTGCATTGACGAATAAAAAGTATGGTGTGAGTATGAAGGAGATCTTGAAAGCTTGTGCTTCGAGAGAGATTTTGTTGATGAGGAGGAACTCTTATGTGTATATATTCAAGCTCTTTCAGGTCAGTGTTTGTGCTTTTTTTTGTTTGCTTTCAGAGATTTTGCATTGAGTCATGATGATATACCTGATCTTTGAATTGTGCTTCAGCTTAGTTTTACGGCTATATTAGTAACAACACTGTTCCTTCGAACAAAAATGAGCCGAGACAATGTAATGAATGGAAGGCTGTTTTCTGGCGCAATCTTCTCTGTTGTGACAACAGTCATGTTTGGAGGGATGGCAGAGATAGTGATGGGGATTTTGAAGCTCCCAGTCTTCTACAGGCAAAGGAATTCCTTCTTCTTTCCTGCATCCGCATATGCTCTTCCTCAGTGGCTATTCTCCATTCCTGTTAATGGCATTGAAATAGCTTTCATTACTGGTCTCACTTACTATGAAATTGGATTTGATCCAAATTTCTCAAGGTGAAGTACTAATTTTCTCTTGGCTATAATGATGATCATATATGGGCACTAACATAGGGTCTTTGACTCAGATTTATGAAATATTACTTGCTGCTAGTAATTCTAATGCAAGCTGCAACTTCGTTGTTTCGGTTACTTGGGGCGATTGGCAGAGATCTGATCATTGCTTTTCTATATGGCTACTTCATATTGCTCTTAGTTTTCGCCCTGAGTGGTTTCGTCCTTCCCAGAGGTATTGTCTGTGTTAGTCTTCTGCATTCTTTTCTCTTTTTTTTTTTTTACTTTTGATTTTTCATGAATGATTCACAGAGCTGATCAAGAAATGGTGGATATGGGGCTACTATATCTCCCCAATGATGTATGCCGAAAATGCAATCATGGTGAATGAATTCACAGGTCATAGTTGGAGACATGTACGTTTAGACATCCATTTTATTCTTGCAAGAATGTGATGTTGGCTTTTATGTCAAAATTGTCTGTTTTTGATATCTGGTTTTTCTTGTATTTCATAGGTTTCATCACACACAAATGTGTCTTTAGGAATTGAGGTTTTGAAGTCTCAAAGCTTCTTTCCAGAATCATATTGGTATTGGATAGGAGTAGGGGCATTAATAGGCATGACACTTGTATTCAACTCTTTTTACATCCTGGCTCTCACTTATCTTAATCGTGAGTACTACTAACTTGTCCCATCTTCAGAGAAGTATTTTACGACAGTCGTGTCAGCGATTCTGTGTCATGTTCTTGCAGCTCCGGGAAAACCTAGGCTTGTAATACTTGAAGATGGAAAGGAGGCTTTAAATGGCGAATCTTCAGTTTCTGCAAATAAACAAGATAAAAGAAAGAAGAGAGAAATCATTCTACCCTTTGAACCCCACACCATCGCGTTCGATAATGTGAAGTACTCAATCGACATGCCACCGGTAACTCAACAATATCAAAACACACCCGCACATAAGCACACAAACACTCATCAAATTTCTTGCAGGAAATGAAAAATCGAGGTGCAACTGAAGATAGATTGGTACTACTGAAGGGCGTGAGTGGAGCATTCAGGCCAGGCGTCCTAACTGCTTTGATGGGTGTTAGTGGGGCGGGTAAAACTACGCTTATGGATGTCTTGGCCGGTCGAAAAACAGGTGGATATATACAAGGAAATATAACAGTCTCTGGTTATCCAAAGAAACAAGAAACCTTTGCTCGGATTTCAGGATACTGTGAACAGAACGACATCCATTCTCCCTGTGTCACAGTTTACGAGTCCCTGCTCTTCTCGGCCTGGCTGCGGTTGCCTCGCCAAGTAGATTCAGAAACCAGAAAGGTCGGCTCGCGCTTGTCTGAATAAGTGGAGCATCGTTAGTAACTCATTGTTGTGTGTGTGTGTGTTTCAGATGTTCGTGGAAAATGTGATGGAGCTGGTGGAACTGAGTCCATTAAGAGATGCACTAGTTGGACTGCCTGGCGTGAGTGGTCTGTCGACGGAGCAGCGCAAGAGGCTGACCATTGCAGTTGAGCTGGTGGCGAATCCTTCGATAATATTCATGGACGAACCGACTTCAGGGCTGGATGCGAGAGCTGCGGCGATTGTGATGAGAACAGTGAGGAACACTGTTGAAACTGGAAGGACTGTGGTCTGCACCATCCATCAGCCGAGTGTCGATATCTTCGAATCCTTTGATGAGGCAAGAAACTTGTTAGACCATTGAAGGCGTATTTTTTTTTATCTTTTGTTCATAATTTTAGGTTTTATTTTAATTATAGTTTTTTCATTATATTGTAGGTATTGAATAAATATAATTACATTATAATAGTAAAGATCAGTTTAATTTAATTTGTTGTAGAAGATGTTTAGAAGTGTTGTGATAGTACCTGAAAAGTATAACAAGTGGTGAGAAGTGGAATATGCTGGAGAATATTCTCTTAAGTTTGAGTTTAGTGTAATGAGCTATAGATAGATTACCGCTTGATTTGACGTCTATGGCCTTATGCGTACATGGATCATCTTTTCTTGATTTTAATTTATTGGTTTTATTTCTGTTTGTAGCTACTCTTGATGAAGCGAGGGGGAGAAGAGATATATGTAGGGCCAGTGGGTTATCGGTCTTGCAATTTAATCAACTACTTTGAGGTGAGTGAAGATAAGATGACAAACACACACTCTTACCGTCTTGCATGATCATAATCATGTCATTTGTTTTGATTATCTGAAAACTAGGGAATCGAAGGAGTTGAGAAGATCAGACATGGCTATAACCCAGCAACTTGGATGTTAGAAGTAACATCTTCATCTCAAGAACAGATTCTAGGCATTGATTTTTCTGAACTCTACAAAAACTCAGAGCTTTACAGGTCAGAATCAGACCACATTTTTCACCATTCACAAACATGAAACTTGAAACAACTTCCATCATAACAGTGAAACACTTCTCCAGGCATAACAAAGCTGTGATCAAAGAGCTCAGCATGCCTCGTAGCGGAACGAAAGACCTGCATTTCGAAAGCAAGCATTCTCAGCCTTTCTTCACTCAATGCATGGCATGCTTATGGAAGCAATACTGGTCGTATTGGCGGAATCCAATTTACTCTGCTGTAAGAATTGTGTACACCGTCTTCTTAGCTCTCATGTTCGGCTCACTGTTTTGGGATCTGGGTTCCAAAAGGTAATAGACTCCTTTCAATGGCGCTCTACTTGCTTGATTGTCCATCTCATTTATAAATTTGGTTCAATTTCACTATTTAGGGGCTCTTCACAAGATATTTTTAACGCCATGGGGGCCATGTATACTTCGGTCTTCTTTCTAGGAGTTCAAATTGCTACTTCGGTGCAGCCTGTGGTTGTTGTCGAACGAACAGTCTTCTACCGCGAAAGGGCTGCAGGGTTATATTCCGCCTTACCGTATGCATTCGGGCAGGTGATTAGATTTCAGTCAATCGAATTTTTGGTCTCATTTTATTTTCTTACGTAACGGCGTTACATTGTTAGTATGATTGATACATGTTATAATTATTAAATATAAATCATGATAAAAATCTTTCCTTATTAACAGTATGATCAATCTCCATTAATTATTACATGTGTCAATCATTTAGACAGTGTAGCACAGTATGTAACACTATTGTCTAACAAGTGATCTCAACTTGTTTTATTTTAGTCCCAATAGTTTTACTTTTAGTCTCGTAATTACACCATATTAATGATTTTTTACACTTTTAGTACCAAATATTGTATAAGTTCACTTTTGATCATATTTTATATGTTTGTTTATGTTAGTGTGAATGATTTATGTGACTATGATCATAGATACAATTTTTTAAAATTAAATATGCAAAAAGTCGTTAATTGTGAGATCAAACATATAAACTATGGGATTCGAAGTAATTTATTGGGACGAAAATACAATTTAATATCAAAGTTCAAAGTTTAATTATTTTCTGATAGAAATAGACGAAATGGGACTTATCATTTCAACTTTGCAGGCTGTCATAGAAATTCCCTACTGTTTTGTTCAGGCTATCATATATGGGGCCATTGTGTATTCAATGATCGGTTTTGAGTGGACAGCTACTAAATACTTGTGGTTTATATATTTCATGTTCTTCACCCTCATGTACTTTGTGTTCTATGGCATGATGGCTGTGGCCATGACTCCTAACCATCAAATTGCCAACATTGTCTCCTACTCATTCTACGGATTCTGGAACCTCTTTTCGGGATTCATAGTTCCTCGACCGGTACGTAAGTCATTACACTAGAGATACTGTAATAAAGAGAATATGAAAATAATATGAAATATGTTGGTTTTGATACAGATGACACCAGTTTGGTGGAGGTGGTATCATTGGGCAAACCCAGTGGCGTGGACCCTGTATGGTTTGATTACATCTCAATTTGGAGACATGACAAATGAGCTTGAAACCAAACAATCTATTGGAGATTTCCTAAGAAGTTATTTTGGATTCAGACACGATTTCATGGGTGTTGTGGCTGTTGTTGTTGCTTCTTTTGGAATTGTTTTTGCGGTTATATTTGCGTTTGCTATTAAGACGTTAAATTTTCAAAGGCGATAGTAATGGTGTATTGGAATAAATAGACCTCAGAAGCAAATAACTGTAACATAATATTGGACTCGATTGCAACAATGTAACAGTCCATTTTTTCAAGTAACTTATAGTAATTTTATGGAGTAATTTCAATCTAGGACCCGAAATATGATTTTCTTTTCGATGTAGGACCCGAAAGATCGAAAATTTTAATCCAAAACTCGAAAGATGTCGAAATTTTCAATCTAAGACCCTAAAGATGTCAAACTTTTCAATCCAAGACCTTCACACTTAATAACGTTAAAAAGACATCTGATGATGCCGACACGGTTGTACATAGCCACATCATTAATACACTTTATATTTTTCACCATTAAATTGAAAAAAACAAATAGAACAATGCATATATATAATTTTTCGTTCCCAACCTCTCAATTCTTTTTTTTGTCGAGAACTAAAAATTATATATATGGATTGTTCTGTTTGTTTTTTTTTAAAAATTTAATTGTGAAAAAATGAAGTGTGTTGATGACGTGGTTATGTAACAACCACGTCAGCATTCATCGGATGTCTTTTTAACGCTGTTAAGTATGGAGGTCCTGAATTAAAAAGTTTGACATCTTTCGGGTTTTGAATGGAAAATCGATCTTTCGGATCCTAAATCGGAAAGAAAATCATCTTTCGGGTCGTAGATTGAAATTAATCCTAATTTTATTATCCAAAAAGTGAGCAAGAATTCCAAAATAAAGCAAGATTTTCACGTACACAAGTGAGTAAAAGTATCAAATAGCAAAATTCAATTGTTATTACCACTTGTGATAAGGTGGATTTGGTTGAACGTAATAATATCAAGGTTATAATTATGTAAATAATAAGAGAGCCGAGCACTCTAAAATTATAACAGAATTTTGAAATTAGGTCTTTCCAATATATCAGGAGAAGTTAATCAAGTAGCGTATGGTTTCACACTTTCACCAGTATTAGACATAAAATTATGCATATTATTTCCTTCATTGAAAGAAGTGAAAAAAGAAAAGGAGAGGGAGAGGAAAAGGGGAAAAACAGGTGGCCCGTTTCACTCGGGAGGATCAAAATCAGTTGACTGGCGAATTGGGTTGCTTTGACTTGAACTCCACACTCTTCTACATCGTGATCTCTAAACAATCCTTCATTCACTTGAAAAAGGTTCTCACCAACTACTAAATATCTCCCAAGAGTTCCTTTTTTTCCCTTGTACACCCATTTCAAGACAATGGCTCCACTTCTGTAGCAACAAAAATACCAGAAATCTTGCCCTTATGTCAAGAACTAGCTCTTCAATTTTTCATGGTAAGTTCTGAGAAATCTCGGAATTTAGCAGCATCTCTTGTTTTTTCGAATTCCGATTAGAGTGTTCAAGATTTAATTTTTATTTTGTGGGCAAGAAAAATCTGGAAAGCAACAATTTCCCTCTTTTCTGTTTGGAATTGATTTTCAGCTTGTAAATGAAGCTTTCTGTTGCTTCATCGCGGGTTCTGCTTGGATTATGGATATTTCTATTTATTGCTTATGTGAATTCCTACTATATCGATAATGGGGATATAGAAGGTGGAGGAAGTAAGCATTCCGTGAGCTACAATTATGACAGAATTGGTGAGGTAAATAAAGCTTGTGCATCTGTATTAAAATCTGCTGCTCAACTTAAACCTGATGATAGCCGATTCTATACTATCAAAAATGAGCTTTCCTTCTTGAATGGAGATTGGTGGCAGGAGTTGAATGAGCGAGGTGTTCCTTTAATGCCATTTGATGATAGGGAACTCTCAGAGAATTCAACTGATCTTAGATCCCCTGTTAACTTGGTTTCCTTTTGGGTTACTGATGTCGATCGTCGCCATCGTTCCAAGAACTCCATATTTGTTAGTGGGATTTTGCAAATGGGGATAACTCTTGAGGGTTTGCTCTCAGAGAAACCATATGAAGGAAGCCCTCGTTTCGATATATGGCCTGCTCATTCGCAGCTTTCCATTATCTTTCAAGGAATCTACACTGAATCAGAGAGGAATCAAGGGGAGAGACTAATTTGTTTGTTAGGGAGTGCAGTTTTGCCTTCTCGTCAGCCCGATTTAGATGAACCATGGGGTTGGGTAAAGGAATCTGGCTACACTAATCAGCCACCTCTCACACAAGATGATCAGATTCTGCTCGAGCTCCATTATCCGAAAACAGTGACTCTGAGAAGCAGAGCAGTCCATGGAACCTTGAAAAGCTTGAATCCAAAGTCTAACCTGAAGTACTTTGATGAAGTTCACATGTCCTCTTGGCTAAAATCTTCTGCAAATTACCAGTTTAGTTCTGAAAATCTTGTCTCAAAAGCTTGCGATCCTTATCCGTACGAAGATAGTTTGGTTAGTGGCGATGTTGATGTGTATAAAGGGCTAGACTTTTGTGACATTCTTGAGAGATTCACACACCAAGAAGCTTTAACCATTTTGCCAAACTGGAAATGCAATGGGACTAATGATTTTTGCAGTAGGTTAGGCCCATTTGCGTCGGATAATGAGATCAAGGCTACAAATGGGAGCTTCAAAAATGTGAAGGTTGTAATTCAGGATGTAAGGTGTGAGAATATGACTTCAAAGGAAAATGGCTGGTTTATGAGGGTATCTTCGGTTTTCAGAGCTGTTGCTCCTTCCGAGAATCGTTTCACTGCAGCTCAGAGAACAGGGCTTAGCAATAAAACTCTTTATGCTGAAGGGATTTGGAAATCTTCTAGTGGACAGGTTTGCATGGTTGGTTGCTCTGCAAATGTTGATGGAGATGGTAATGGCTGCAACACTCGCATTTGCTTGTATGTCCCTCTTTCTTTTTCGATAAAGCAGCGTAGCATACTTCTTGGAACGATGTCAAGCATTGATTCATCTCCTACATTGTATTTCCCTTTAGCATTTGAAAAGCTAGTCCGCCCTGCAGAGTTATGGAATCAGTTCACTGCTTCTCATCCGTACTATAAATACTCCAAAATCGATGCTGCCAGTGCTGTTCTTGAGAAAGACGAGCCTTTTAACTTTGGAACTGTGATTAAGAAATCACTCTTGAAGTTCCCAAAAGTGGAAGAAATGGGAGATTTTCATTACAGTCTATCTCTTCTTGCTGAGGATCTCACCCTCCAGATAACTGCAGTTCCTGATCCATTTCCAAACTCTTTCAGCGCGAAAGCCGAATTGGAGATGGAGATTCTTTCACTCGGCCCCTTGTTTGGGCGTTATTGGCCTTCCAAATACGCTTCCAACAATCAAAACCCTTACTCTAACAAGGGTGAATACACAGAGAAACAACTCCTCCTCAATGTTTCTGGTCAGCTTAATCTTGTTGGAAACCAGTACTCCAATTTCTCTTCACTATTCGTGGAGGGGATTTACGATCCACATGTTGGAAAGATGTATCTAATCGGTTGCAGAGACATTCGGGCCTCATGGCAGACCTTATACGAAAGCATGGATCTTGAATCTGGGCTTGATTGTTTAATAGAAGTTATGATTTCATATCCCCCTTTAACTGTCCAATGGCTGGTCAATCCAACTGCCAAGATTTCGATTTCTAGCCAACGGAACGAAGACGATCCACTCTACTTCTTTCCAGTGAAGCTCCAAACAGTTCCCATCATGTACAGAAGGCAACGCGAAGACATCATTTCACGCAGAGGCGTGGAAGGAATCCTCCGTGTTTTGGCTCTCTCTGCTGCAATAGCTTGCATTTTGAGCCAGTTGTTTTACATCAGAGATAAGATGGAATCTGCTCCATATATATCTCTCGTAATGCTGGGAATCCAAGCTCTCGGTTACAGTTTTCCATTGATTACAAACGCGGAAGCTCTTCTGAGAAAACCATCAACACAGTTGAGTGAAAATGAGAACTCTACCCTACAGAGCAGTGAATGGCTCCATGTGATAGACTACACTGTGAAAATCTTGGTACTAATAGCATTTTCTTTAACTCTGAGGCTTTGCCAGAAGGTGTGCAAATCGCGTATCAGAATGCAAGAACGCGTTCCAAGTGACAAGAAAGTAGTTTTGGCCACCTTGATCCTACACATTGTTGGATATATAGTTGCCCTCATCATTCACTACGCGTACACAAGCTATAAACCTCTGCAAACAGCAGAGTTTGTCGATTCTTCAGGCTATTCACATGTGATACGCGAATGGGAGACTGAACTAGAGGAGTATATGGGGCTGGTTCAAGATTTTTCCCTTCTTCCTCAAGTCATTGCTAACCTTATGTGGAGAGTCCATGTTCAGCCTCTCAGGAAAGTTTATTATATAGGGATAACTTCGGTTCGACTTCTTCCTCATGTGTACGATTGCATAACATCCCCTGCAACGAATCCTTACTTCTCCGAGGAGTACGAGCTTGTGAATCCTCGCATGGACTTTTATTCGAAGTTTGGAGATGTTTTTATACCAGCAATTGCTGTTGTGTTAGCAGTTTGTGTGTACGTTCAGCAGAGATGGAGTTGTGAGAAGCTGAGTGGAACACTAAAGTTTGTGCGTTGGGGTTCGAAAAAATACGAGAAATTGCCGTCTGTGGTGTGTGAGGCTGAGCTTTCTTCTGGTGTTAGCAGAGGTGAGATGGAGAATGATGAAGATTGATGTTTGATTTTTGGGGGAGTTTTGTATGGAAATGCAAGCCAGTTTCATTAGTCTCTTTTTATCTGATGAAGATGGTGTAAGAATATGGATGGATACTCTTCTAACATGCATTTTGTATTTATTTCGTTTATAATGGTTATATTGTGTGCTCTTTGAAAGTTTATTAAAAGAAACTTTGAGCATTGAAACTAATTCTAGAATTTAGAAATATATACCTAATGTGTAGAATATTTTTTGCAAGTGCTTTCTCATTATTCTAAAGTTGAAAATGTCTAGCTCCTAATCCTACATGAGGAGACGAGAAATAGGAGCCTTGTCATTTATCTTTATCATACGATTGAGTGGTTCTTTCCCATAAATGGATGTCCCATAGTTGTTTATCAACTATGGTCAACCCTCACTTACATGATAAATTATTCGCAAATATATTACATGTTAAACTGTCTGAATTTCAAATTTATATGATAAATTCTATGGATTTTGTTCAGTTATATGACGAAGCGTTTTCTTCGGCAACAGAAAGTTGATTGTTAACTATTGGATTGTTTAATTTTAGGTTTTGATCAGATTTCAATAGCCGCGCTAAATTTAGTACTATAGAAGTCTGACGATTCACAGTTAACTTTTTATCAACAGAGAAAACAATTCATTATATAATTGAACAAAATCCCTTTCTCTTACAGTCAAACAAAAACTCCAACTCTATAGTTGGGATGAGATTAATATCATTCCTTCCCAAATAACTTTGAGGTCGAAACAAGAATCCATGAAGCATTCGGAATTCTTCTTTGTCTCGGATCAAGGACACATTATTTATTATATGGGTAATTTCTTGTATTGACTTAATTTTAGATCGAGATTGCAGTACATGAATGAAACGACGATTCATCTTCTCTAGAAAATAATTTAGACCTTACTTTATTTAATTGGGCTTTCTAGAGTTTATTTTGGGCCTTATATCGATAAAGCTAAATTTGTGATGACTGATAATTAAGTTGTGTTTACATCATTGTCCATTGAGATGAATGTTGGATGTGATAAGACTGATAACTGAGTTTACATTATTCTTAAAGTTGGACGGATAAAACTAAATTAAATATAGATGGAAAAGTCTCACTCCTTTTGGAAATCCATTCTCCATTATCTTTTATATATATATATATATATGGCATTTTTACTTTTCCTCTTTATTTTTTATCATGCAGACTATTTGACAGAAGATTCTAATATATCCATTTTGTCCTAGAGCCTTGTAACGTTAGGTGACTAAATTAAAGAAGCAAACAATAATATCATATTGTTTCTTTGAATGTTTTCAAAATATACCTCCCAAAGAATTTCAGAATTAAAAGGGAAAAATAGGAAAAAACTAGGAAAAATAAGAAGAAATTCGGCTCGGTCTTTTATCACACTTTGTATTTCAATATTATATTTATCAATTTTTTAATTATATTTTCTTTGATTGCAATTTCTTAGGATTTTGTCTATTTAAAATTTACTGAGTAACATTGATAATACAGAGTTAATTATGGAATAATTAATTAAAACTGATAATCAATAATTTCGCGTCCTAATTGGGTATAATCAACATTCTAAACCATCTTAAAATTATGAAAAATCAAATATGAATTGGAAACATAAAATGCACCAGGGGATTGCATATTTGCATTCGAACTGAGAAATAATTTCCACTTTCCTTTTGTGAATGGAGCGAAAAAATTCGAGAGGATGAATAGAGATATAGATCATCTGCATAAAACATTCAAATATCAAGAAAAATTTTAATTTGTTACCTACTACTACTCTTCTCTTAGAAAAAAATTTAATTTATAAGGGCGCTAGAATATATTTATACTAATCATATCAATATCAGGCCCGCCAAAAATCTGATTACTTTCAAATGATATTTTATTTCGATTGTTTAGTTACGACTGTAAAAAAATAAAAAAAAAATCGAGTACCCAAAGACATTTTTTTCCCGTCATATAACTTTGGGATAATATACAAGCTTATTCCCTTAATTATTTTTTATTTATAATTTTTTCTTTTTTTTTTCTTTTTCTTACCCACGTGCGTGTCTGCTTTTTCTTCTTCATTCTTTTTTATTTGGAGTTTTTATATCCTCCAAGTGGACAATCAAATCTTGGTGAGCAACTGGATCGATTGCAATGTCTTGGTTGGAAATGTGAAACTTTGGCAGAGAATTTCAGTAGCCACTACTCCTTATGGCATCAACAATTATGATATAGTAGATATTCAAATATTAACTAGTATTGTCGTAATCACACAGTTGATATTTAAAAATTAACTAGTATTGTCGTTTTTTCTTTTTTTGTTATTGTTTTTATCTCTCTGCTACATAGCAATGTATCTTTTGTAGGTATCTTCTCTAACCTAAATGAAAAAATAAATTTAAAAACTTGGTATACAATATAAAATTGAATCGATTTGCCTAGATTGTTAAATTTAGACGGATTCTGTATTTAAATAATTTCTATGTGCAATGCATTTGAATTCAATTCCCTCATTTAATTGAATTTTATATTATATTTGGTATCATTAATTCAATAGAGTGAGTCAAGTATGGCTTTATTTAAATTTGATACGTTATTTTCGAGAACTACCAAAAATTTCATATAAATACATATAGTATCATAATTTGTTCAAGTATAGAACGAATTCATTTTTTCTGCACCATAAAATTGAGTTAACACGTCATATTGTAAGCTTCACGCGTTGATTCAATTTTCTAATGTTGAAAAAATAAAGTCATCTTATTTGAATAATTTTTTATAATTTGTAAATTTATTTGAATTTCGAGTAGCTTGTATTATTCTTGAAAAAAGACACATAATTTAAAATATAAATGACTAATTTTCTTCCAAATTATAACCATGATTTCATGCTTGTTTAATATAGGGAGTGGATCATATAAGAAAAAAAAAATCCCTCTCATGAGAAATAGGAATGAATCTGATCCGTAGGATCGATGAGATCTCTGATTGAGATGTTTCTCTTAAGTGTGTGATGCTTGATTGTGTTATAACTTATGTTTGATGAGCATCAAGCAACAATTATAACGTAATCAAGCATCACAATTAAAAGTGAAAAGATCACAAACGTAAATTCTATTTGATCACATGACACGTATTCATTCATATTTCTCATGTGAGAAATTTTCCTACAGGATCTAAACCCGTTTAATATATATAGTTAGTAACATATATATATATATATATAGGAAGCAAATAAAGTGTCATTTTCTCAAACTGATTAAACGGTTGGGAGAGTTAGCCAACAAAATCGATCGGTTTCCGGTCCAGAAATGTCACTCTCAACCATATTTTAGGCTGCTCAAGAATCCAACAAATTTAGCAAAGATTACACTGCAGTTGTCCCATTATACAAAAAGATTCCAATTTATTTTACTGACAAAATAAAAAGCAAGATAAGGTGCAAGTTGGTGATAGAGATCTAGTGGAGTCGCACACAATCGTGTTTGGACTTACTTCACATTTTTCTTTTTATATGCAGTCATTATTATTCAAATTCATGCTACCCTTTTTGCTTTTTGCGTCGGTCCTTCCTATTTTATGTATATTTATTTCTCTGATTTTTATTAATAGTAGTAGTTGACAAGAAATAGAGTGGTGAGGGGAATGCCGACCATTTCTTTTTTGCGTTTCTTCGTTTTCACTAGGCCTTAATTTCTTTCGGGTGAGAAGTCGGTGCTTCATTCTTGTTATGTTGTGCCCACAGCCATGAAAGAATTAATTGGATTATATACCGTGGAGCGGATCCTCTAAGAATGATTTTAAAATAAAAAATAGAAATAAATATTTTTTCATTTAATAATTCATTATTTTTTATTATATATGTTTAGCTTAAAAATTACCATGATTTTTGAAACACATGTTACACAATAAAAACACACAACATATTCAAACAAAAAGATCTCACCTAGGTTTTTCAAATCCTAAAACCCAGATTCATTCTAATTTATAATTTTTACATTTATTCTCACATGATCTCTTCACTATATATATATATATATAAATATATGTATATATGGAAGTTTGTGTTCAAATAATAACTCATCTTAATCAAATATCTAATGTCCGTGCATTTTTAAGTAGTGAGTTGTGTATTTTGTGTTATGAGTGTTGCATATTTTGTATTTTTGGAAGAATTCATATAGAATTTGATTGAGTGTGTATTTGATTTTAAGCACCAAGTTTCTTTTGCGACATGTAAAGCCTGAAGAAAGATATTTTTTTGAAACGACGGGCCAAAGTGCGTGGTCCCATAATAAATTGGTTTTGTTAGCGACTAGTTATTTTTATTCTTTTTTTAGAAGGAAAAACTATTGAGTATAGTTATTTTTATTCTTGTTCCGATTAAATGGTTAAATAAAGTAAAGAAGTTTATTAGACCCATTTATATTTATACATACTTTGATTTTCAACTGATATGGATATTATAATTTTGAATTTGTTTTTATAACATGATTTTTAATAGCAAGTGTGGAGACTGGAGAATATGAAGTCACGATAGGATCGGATATATATGATTATTTTGGCCTGAAACATGCATTGAATTTGTTAGTCATACGCTCTCATGATAAACTTCTCAATCCCTCTCAATAAAAAAAGACAAACTTCTCTATCCCTTTCAAAAGAAAAAAGGATGAACTTCTCAATAGTTGTCTCCAATAGCAAAATCAAGGTTGAAAAACACGTTAAAGAAATAGAAACCATGGTTTATAATAAGATTAGATTTCCCGTTAGACTGTTTAAACTATTTAGGCGGGTTTGGGTTTAAGATCGAGAGCGGTCGAGTATGAGTTTGAATTTTTGAAAATAAACTATTTAAATTTGCTTAAATCGTTTAAGCGGTCTAACAAAGTTTTTCCCTTATAATAAAGTTGTTTAGTTTTTTGTAGTGCATGGAAATGGAATCTGCATTCTCATATTCATTTTGCTATTTTAATTAGTGTACGAGTCTGATAGTTTTAAACTCATTGACAGTTACTTATTCATTCATTGATAAATTTATGTGAGTTGCGAAATGAATTTGAATATGAATACGAGATCCGACAGATTTTGATTTGTCATATACAATATGACACAAAATTTTGTCATTTGCAATCATCATTCCATGATAAAATATATTATAAGATTGGAATTGTTCCCTCGATCCCCATTCTCAATTATTCAAAGTATATATACAATATAATTAATATTTTGGATATATTTAGGTTACCTTTTTGTTTATCAGTAAGTTGGTTTCATGTAATGCAGGCGTGTACACATTAACTAATATTATCGTATATTTTGCTATTCCTCATCGGTTTATTACTAAATATAAAAGATTAGATCACAAATTTCTAACAAAGTTTATACCAAAATCTCAGATTGCTAATCAATTTCTAGCTCAAATTAAAACCTTGGTACTTATTAATAGTATTATTAGTATAATTATGATTATTTTTTACTTAAACATTGATTTTTGTAGAAATGGAAACGTGCAAATCTCAGCAATTAAAGTTTTAATCTTCATTTTCTTTTCTTTTCAGTCTTCTAATGGTCGATTCAAAGGTTATTTTAATCGTTAAGTCAAAAAGATATTGCAAAATGAATATATCATTTTAATGAATGCAATTAACCCATAGTTAATTTCTAACTGCATAGAAATTTTTAATGCCAAATCTTTAACTATATCAAATCATACGTTATGCGACTCATATTTTGTTCCATTATAATTTCGTAAACATATTTAAAAATTCATCTTCAATCACTTGATTCCAACAATTCGATTGTTTCTATCAACTCGAGGTGCCGTGGTGAATATCTTTCTCATGACCTTAAAAGTCAATGGTTCAAGTTTATATAAGAACATCAAAGTAAAATTTATTTAATATGTACTTAAGTTTTACAAAAAATAATATTTCGATTGTTTCTATGTTTTAAATTGTCTTGGATCATATGCTATACAGATGCATGGGCGGGTTGATGAGTACATTACTAGATCAAAGGTGATATATATATATATA
>AYJT01100156.1:0-12813 GCA_001278415.1 Ocimum tenuiflorum | reverse complement strand
CCCGAGAAGAACGAGCTGCTCAAATGCCGGGTGCCCGCTCCCTACGGCTACCGGAATCCTTTTAGATGGCCGCTCAGCCGCGATCTGGCCTGGTACAATAATGTACCGCACAAGGAGCTCACCGTCGAGAAAGCGGTCCAGAATTGGATCCGGTTCGAGGGTGACCGCTTCAGGTTCCCCGGCGGCGGCACCATGTTTCCCAACGGCGCCGACGCATACATTGATGACATCGGAGAGTTGATCAATCTCAAAGATGGCTCCATTCGAACTGCCATTGATACTGGATGTGGAGTAAGTTTGTTCTTTTTCATTGATTAATTTTCTTTAAAGTATTTTTGCCGTTTTCTTTTTCTATTTTAGACTTGCGTTTGGATCCTTTTCTTTGATATAACGTTTCGACGTTACATTTAGTTGTCAATGAGATCGGTTCAAAGATTTTTAAAAGTTTGTAATATGGGATTGCTTTTTGCTGATTAATGGATTCTTTTCAAAGGAATTAAACTCCTTTTCAAATCTGAGGTAATGACTTTTAATATTTGATTGACATCATAAAATCGAAGATATAAGAAATTTTTGGTTGAATTATATGTGAGATTTGGTGATAATGTATATTGGTAGCATAAGATGATGTGAAAATGTCTGACATATTCGGTTGGATTTAGACATGTATGTCGTAAATTATCTGAATTGTGATAAAAGACATGTAGTTGGTAACTTCAGCCACCTTTTGGCATCTTTTCTGAAATACTGATTTGCGTTGCCTCAAGAAACCAAACACCTTTATCTTGACAAGAAGTCCGCGGGTGAAGCCATATAATATAATTTCCCAGTTTTTCTTTTTTTTAACTTAAGTACAATATTAAATAAACTCACACGAATGTCCCCACATAAGCTCAAATCCAAGATCATGAGAAAGGTGTTTGCCACATAATTTCTCAGTTTTGTTCTTCAAGTGCATGCATCAGTATTTCAGACAAGCATGTGGAATAGATGAAGATCCGGATCTGATAAAAGATGACCATTCTCATTAATACATGTATATATCTAATAACAAAAAAGTATTATAAGAATGCATAGATAATAATGGTGTGCGTTGTGGTTGAATAGGTAGCGAGTTGGGGGGCGTATCTGATGTCTCGGAACATCATAGCAATGTCATTTGCACCAAGAGATACACATGAAGCTCAGGTTCAATTTGCTCTGGAGCGAGGCGTTCCTGCTTTGATTGGTGTTATTGCTTCCAAGAGGCTCCCTTATCCATCAAGGGCCTTCGACATGGCTCATTGCTCCCGCTGCTTAATCCCCTGGGGCCAATACGGTGACTATATTCTTTCCATCATACTCACATACATACATCACTACTGTTGTCACCTTTTGTTAATTGCCTGTTAAACATATATATATATATATAGATGGCGCCTACTTGATTGAAGTGGACCGGGTTTTGAGGCCGGGCGGATACTGGATCCTTTCCGGTCCACCAATCAACTGGAAGAAACACTGGAGCGGCTGGCAGAGGACTCAGGATGACTTGAACGCAGAGCAAATGCAAATCGAGAATGTTACAAAGAGCTTGTGCTGGAAAAAGTTGGTGGAGAGAAACGATCTCTCCATTTGGCAGAAACCAATCAATCACTTGCGTTGCAAGAAGCTTAGGAAAGTTGTCAAGAACCCTCCTTTTTGTCCTGCTCAGGATCCTGATCAAGCTTGGTCAGTCATCCTTTCTTAACTCACTCCACATTCTCAGCCTTATAATTTTGTAATGAAAAATTGTTGTTGTATTGTAGGTACACCAACTTGGAGACATGCTTGACTCGGTTGCCTGAAGTTTCTGCTGGAGATGAGGTGGCCGGAGGGCAGCTGGAAAACTGGCCCCACAGATTAAAAGTTGTGCCTCCAAGGATCAGTAGAGGGACTATTGATGGTGTTACGGCTGAGACATTCCAAAAGGATATGGAGCTGTGGAGTAAGAGAGTTGCATATTACAAGAGCGTCAACAACCAGCTGGGACAAGCTGGGAGATACCGCAACATCCTCGACATGAACGCCTTCTTGGGTGGATTCGCGGCTAATTTGATCCAGGATCCTCTTTGGGTGATGAATGTAGTTCCCGTCGAGGCTAAGGCCAACACGCTCGGCGCCATCTACGAACGAGGACTCATTGGGACTTATCAGTCCTGGTAAAACAATCATCTTCATTTTCATGTTTATATATGTATATAGTTGTCTTGTTTGAACTGTTTGGGACTTACTGTGTGAATTTGAATTGTTTAAGGTGTGAAGCGATGTCGACGTATCCTAGAACATACGACTTCATTCATGCTGATTCAGTTTTTACACTCTACCAGAATAGGTATGTACAGCACAACATGGAGCTTAGATTATTGTTTTGGTAGGGTGACTAATACGCAGGTACACGTAGGTGTGAAATGGAGGATATCATGCTAGAAATGGACCGGATTTTGAGACCGGAGGGAGGTGTGATCATTCGAGACGACGTAGATGTGTTGTTGAAGGTGAAGAGAATTGCAGATGCGTTGAATTGGGATAGTCGGATCGTTGATCATGAAGATGGGCCATTAGAGAGGGAGAAGCTTCTTTTTGCAGTGAAGGTGTATTGGACTGCTCCAGAATCTTCAACCCACAGCTAATCTAAATTATTGTAACTTATACATTGTCTTTGTTTCTCTTTCTTCACAGCAAAAGATTTTCCCTGTAGTCTTTGGTTTTAAGATTTGATTTCGGATTTTGAGGATAAATGTACACATAATTTGCATGGTGCTGCATTTCAAATAAACTGTTATATTGTTTTGATTTCAAACAAATTAAAGTAATTTGATAGAGGCGTCAACTCATTCATCTATCAAGCTTACTGGAGCATTCTATTACACTATTACTCAAAATTATTCATGATTATAGAGCATACTTTTTTTTAATTTACACAATTATAGAATTTGGATTAAAAAAATTCACATAGATTCCATAATCCAAGTACAGGCCACATGGGCCTGTGGGCTGATGCTTGTTACCCTCCAAAGCGACAGGTTCTTCGGTTTGTTATACATAGCAATGTCTCTCCATTTCTAACGGAGTTTCCAACTCTCGTTATAATATATCCCTTAAATCCATAGTCAGTGCGGATCTACATGGACTGGCCCCCTCCTATCACTATCTCCAATTCTTTCTCTATACCCCAAATTTAAGAATAAATAAATAAATAAAATTCTAATTGATTTACTTCACTAATTAGACAAATTATCTTTCTATTAACTTAATATTTATTAATATATTCAAGATTAAATTTCAATAAGGTGTCGTGGTGTAGTTGGTTATCACGTCAGTCTAACACACTGAAGGTCTCCGGTTCGAGTCCGGGCGACGCCACTACGACTTTACCTCAGTTGAATAATTTTTAGCCGACGTGTGTACTGATTTCAACGTACACTGAATGGGTTTTCATTTACAAATGTATACATTCGGAAATTCGCACTATTTAGTTAACTTTTTTTTTTTGAGCGAAACGGTGATATTATATATCTCAAAAGCTGTCTATCTGAACAACATTTAAGGCAAATATATATCAAAACTATTTCAAAAATTATACAATATAATATATCAAATTAATGTTTTTCCATTATCTTTCATTTCTAATCCTCATGTACACGTTTATGTGAAGCAACTTGATACAAAATGAATATTTTATATGGGTTTATCAATTGATTGGGGTTATTCATTTCAACTGTGATTTATTACCTGATTAGAATTTTCATTACAAGGCCTTCTCAATTAGGCTTTGTTCTTCATGTCTAGAATTTATTTTTGAGAAGAGATTAATGAGAGTTCTGAAAGTATAGAGGAAAATGAATCTTGACCATCACATTTATGGTACTCACATTGGTGACCTTTTTTTCAATGATCCCGCATATTTTAATATAGAAAAATTGAAAATGTCAGATAATTTTATGACCATGGCAACTTTTTGCCCAAAGATCATGCATGAGATAAGATATTTTATCATGCCACATGGCATTTATTTATTGGATGTCACATATTTTTGGATATATGGATAAAATAATATAAATTTTACATAATTATTAAAAAAATACCAAAATTTGTAAAAAAAAACTCTATAAATAGAGCCCAATATTGATATATTTTCACATACAATACAAGATTCTCTTATTCTCATACTCGATCTTCAACTGGTTCACTCCCAAGAAAAAGTTTCATTGTCATGGAACCCAATCAACCAAATTATCCAAATTTTCAACAAAACCCACAATGGTCAAGTTCTCCAAATTTTACAAATTTTGGATCTTATTTTCATCCTCTGGTCGAAAATTCTCAAGATTTTCAAAGCTCTCAATATTATCAGTATTCCCAATTTTCTCTAAATTTCAATGAAACTCCTACCTCTCAACAAGTTCCAACTTCACAAAATATCTTCCGTAATATGTTTGAAGAGGGTCAACATCTAGATAAATATAAAAAAGGAGCAAAAAATTTTAGTGTGTAAAGGAATATATAGCTCTCATATCATCTTGGATCTTTATTAGTGAAGATAAAATATACAGAAGAAATAAAAAAAGGGTTGGCGATGTGGGTATGCATTCACCAATTGTAAGAAAAGAAATTCATATTTTATGTTGTGACCAGGTTAAGTTTCAGTCACTGATGGGAATATATATAATAATAGGTTGAGGTTGTATATGTGGATGAGAAAAAAATAAATATTTTATGCTGTGACTAGGCCGGGTTCCCGTCACCATTGTGGATAGTCTTATATTTGTGCATACCGAATCTTACTTCTTTTTTTATAGGAACTCGAATCCTTGACCTTTATGGTCATGAAAAATGTGCTTATCACTGTACTCCAAAATGAGAGACAAATCTTACTTCTTTTAATATCTTATAGATGTTATCAGGCCCGGTCCTAAGGATGGGTGGGGAGGGGCGTGGCCAAGGACCTCGAAATTTTAGAGGCCCAAAAATTTTATGACTTATTATATATCGATTTAAAAACAACGAATGTGTCATGAACTTAGTCGGCTGAATTTGCTTATCTATGTCTCCCAAGAACTTGAAGGTCCCCTAATTCAAAATCCACTAATTTCACTATTAATACTATATTCTTACTAATGTTCGCTCTCTTTCATGCTATTTTTGTATTAATGTTTACTCTCATTTTTTTTTCTTTTATTGTTCTCTCCTTTTCTTTTGTCTTTTCCTTATTCAACTTTTTTACTTCTTTCTTTCTTTTGTAATTAATATTTCATTTCTTTCATCATTTCATTGTATATGCTTTGTATTAATATTTTCTTATTTTATTTTTATTTCACTTTTTCTCTTTCATCTTTTCCTTCTTATAATTCTATTTCTTCCATTTCATTTTTTTCTTCACGTCAGTTATATTTTTTAAATATTCATATTTTCCAATTTCCATTCTACACTTCTAGATTTATGGATTAGAACTAGTTCACGATATTTCACTTTTAAATTAATTGATATGAAATTATTATCGTAAAATTTAAAAGCATTTGTTGTAAAAATTTTATTTTTAGGGCTCATTTTGTATCTACCCACGGGTCTACATATTGTCAGGATCGACCCTGCATGTTCTATTATTACAACAAATCAAATTATGAAGGAGCCAATTTTGACAGTATAGGGGCTACAATATCACGCCTGTAACTCGAAGTAAAGGAACCAGATTTTAGAAACAATTCAAGGCCGATCCATTTCCGCAGGGAAATTATTTCATCCTTCCTAGGATAACTGATATAATTAAAATTAATCCAACATCCAGAAAAAAACCTCATCCTCATGCAACAGAAATGAAAGCCTGCCTTCATCCTACGTAACAGAAATGAGAGCATGCCTTCCACGATTAACCTAAGGTCGGTCTATAGGTAAAATGAAAGACTAGGAAACAAACTAACTACAAACACATGTTCATATCAACATCGTCGCTCGATCACTTCCAATCAACTATCGTGTTCAAGTATCGTCGCACTTCCACTTGGAGGTTGGAACGCAGTCTGCATATCGACACCAATGGCAACGCTCATATGCGTTCACTCCTCGAAACAACATCACCAATCCAACAACAAACCTGCATTTGAATCGCAACATACATCAATAACTCTGTTATGCATTTTGAAGGCGAACAAGAGGAGATACTCACCCCGCAATCAGTAGCATGAGAGAGAC
Organism: Ocimum tenuiflorum; assembly: GCA_001278415.1. NCBI lineage: Eukaryota > Viridiplantae > Streptophyta > Magnoliopsida > Lamiales > Lamiaceae > Ocimum > Ocimum tenuiflorum. Next base: position 6,603 of record AYJT01100156.1, on the reverse strand, counting down.
GACGAGCAGCACGTATTGGTAACCCTTGTATTTGGAAGTGACGCGGGCCCCTGCAAAGCGAGTGTGGCGTTCTAACCACCCAAATTGAGGACGAGGAAGGAGGATAAAACCAAGCAGAACTCCGGTCAGAAAGCCACCAATGTGGGAAAAGTTATCGACGTGAGGAAAGATCCCAACAGCTAAATTAATCAGAATTATCACCATCAGTGTTAACAGTGCTGCAACCTGGCACACACAAGAAAATGATGTGAAGCACAAGTTTATGATTCTATTTCAAGCTTTAGGATAATAAAGATAATCTCAGTCTTACCTTGTTTGTATATATAGACCAGTTGGTAATCAACTCTGCAAGCATTGCTCCAAGAAGCCCAAAAAGTGCACCAGATGCACCAACAGAAACATTGTTCCTGATGAATAATGAGGATAGTACGCTCCCACCAAAGCCAGACAACAGATATATTATGCCTATGCGTACTGATCACAAATTTTTTATCAATATTAAACAGTCTAAGCATGTCTCAAGAACACATAAGAAATGTTAACCAAGTAATGTAATACTGATGTACAACTAGGTATGCTTTTTAGGTGATGGCACTTACTGAATCCAAAGTGCTGCTCAAGGCGAATACCGATAAAGACAAGACAGAGCATATTTACAACCAAATGGATCAAGCCAGCATGTAGCCATATACATGAGATAAGCCTCCAGCCTTGATGATGATGCACCACCTTATCCCAGTTGAGACCACCAAATCTTAACAACCTTCATTGCAAATGCAAAGCATAGGATTTGTTAGGAACAAAAGATTTAGATTCAAATGCTTATTTTTATTTTAAAAAATTATGGTTTTTTAACGGTCTTAGTTGCCATGATCAGACAACGTGTGCAAAAAAATCATCAAAACCAGATTCTACAATCGACTAAAATTTTATGATATCCAACTTATTCAGAAATTGAAAGAGACTTAATACATCATTTAAAGACAGCATATTTGAAGCATGATTTGTTCACTTCAGATCAGATTCCTAATGACAATATACAAAATCGTCTTTTTCATGAATTTGAGATAGCATCATTATTTATTGAATCAGCCTCTATAAAAGTTTTGAATTTCTCATAGGTTTATTCAGACATAGGCTGAGCAACTTATTCAAGCTACAACATTAATTACCATTGACCAAATTTGTATGAAGTCTCAGCTTGAGGATAAAATCAAACATAGACTAACAAATTATTGAAGCTAAAACCCTAGAATCGGCAAATAAAAATCTCGCGGAGGTTAGGGAACACCCGCACCAGAATTATTAAGTGATCAAAGGAAATGAATATTGAATTCTTTCTCTTTTTACTTTTCTCACCATTCAAACTAGATGGTCACCTCTCAGCCAACAACAAAACACTACATTTGATTCATTCACAAACAGAAAATGGACAATATTAGAACTGATCTATCAGAACGCTATAATCTTTCCATATATAAAATAAAGTCCTAAACACAATAAATAATTAAATACTACGGAAAAATCATATACATTCTAAATTTAAATGTAAAAGGCAGCAACAAATTCCGCAATCCTCGTATGAGTAGAAAGAAAAAATAGTCCATTTTCCCTCCATATATTGAGAATATATTAACACAATTAAAAACTCAAAAATTCGATCAGTAATCCATGAACACCGCCTAAGCAAAACAATACTAACCGAAAAAATAGTCACATATCAAATAAATAAATAGAAAACATCTCAGAGCAACAAACATCAAAAGGAACAATCTTTGCATAACCAAAAACAAAAACTCAGCTTAAAATCAAAAAGTGAATTTTCAGAAAAACAAAAACAGAGATTCTCACGTGGAAGAAGAAGGTCCAAACATAGGATTCTCTCCGAGAGGTTGAAACGAAAAGCGGCCAAGAAACCGTGCGACACACTTGTCATCACCGGCATATCCGAAGCCCCTGTTTCTGATACGCTTGGGACAGTTATTGAAATACATGATTATGACAAACATCGCAACGTTGGCAATCACGAAAACTGGAATCAGCCATGATATCCAGGTCCTCTCCGCAGCTGGAGCCGCGTAAGAGGCTTCTGCTGATTCGTGATCGCCCTTTTCTTCCTTGCTTTCGATATCCTGCCCTCTCATAGCTGCCTTTTCTCTTTCCGTAGTAAGCGGGGAGATTTTAAATTGAAACTGTCGGATTTGTTGGTGTTAAATCTTGGGAAGAATCGTGTTGTGGAGTGGGATTAGTGGGTTTAAAGAGAGGGGGGGAGGGGGAACGTGCATTGTGCTATTGTGGCCTACGGAGAGGGATACGGTCATCTTCATCTTGTTGAGCGACGAGGTCTGGTTCACCCGTGTGGATGTCCATAATAAGCCGTCGGATTGTTCTTTTCAGCTCTGCCACGTGTAAAGTTTTTTCATGTATGAGTTTTTATTGAGTGGTCCACGGTATTACGGTGTGTCCGCGAAGCAGGGATGATGGACAAAGCGGTCGAATTTCACCAGTTTTCCAAGCTACTTAGTTATAGTTTAGTTTAACTAGCGTCATTCATCATTTTTCCTTTTTATATTTTTCTCAATAAATTAAAGATAGGGTTACCACTAATTTCAGTATGTATTTGATTTAGTATATTGCCATTGTGAATATTACTTCCTCTATTTTCTTTTTCTGACAAAAAAAAATCACAATTCTTCTTATGGAGTAGTTTGATGAAATTTCAGAAAAAATATATTGCCTTTTCATATGTCTTTAAATTGTAATAGCATATCATTGTCAAACGCAAACGAGTCATAAATGATGCACCTACATTTATTATTTACATGGTGCACGGTATTTAATATCCAAGATTTAGTTCTGCAGCACAAATTAATTACATAAAGAATAATAATCCAAAAACATATACCCGCGTCTGTGTCAAGTCAATTAATGTGAAATTACCTCAATATACCACAACAAAAAATATAAAAATATTAAATATAAATTAATAAATTTAATAATGAAAATGAAGATGGAAAATAATTCGGGAACGTTGGATTTTCAAATAAGTTCAAAATCTACAAGAAGTTTATTTGTGATAGCTTTTGTTATTTTTTTTTCACAGTTTGTGTGCAATGAAGACATCATCATAGTTTGAAGTAGATGTACAATGTATTTTATTGTACGTTATATATCGAAAATTAAACTCATAATAATATTGGGGTTACATTTCTACCAACTATACGGTTTCAAACTGAAGGTCAAACAACAGATTTCTTTGTTCTATTTTTTTTTAAATACGGGTTTCCTGAAGAAGAATATTTTCCTACTCCACTCACTTGAATTTTCTTTTAGCATTTACGAAAAGAGATTCCAAAAGGAAAATGAAAAGGAACAAAAAGGCAGGCTTCTTTATTATTATTATTATTATTTTTAAATCTCTTAGATTTATTTACTTATGTAATGAATTCGGCATATTATTTCTCTCTTTTTTGGGAGGCAGAATTTATAATGTGACTGTTCTTTATAAAGTTAACCATAAGGCGGAAGTGGAAGTCGAAACGTACTTTGAAGCTAAAACACACAAATTACGAAAAGTATGTTACAACTTGCAAATGAATTAATGATTGATATATCTGAAACGATTTTGCAGGTTTAACAGAGCTTTCATTATATTTTCTTACCGTTTAATTCAATTCTCAGCAACCACGGCATTATATATTTCAATATGATATATCCACGTAGGAATTAAGCCAGCCACCAATTAAATATTATAGCACCACGTGTGTCATAGGTATTTCTTCCAAAATTGTATATTCTACAAGTAATATGAAACAATTATTGAAGACATATGTTTGCTTAATATGGATGATTCAACTGCAGATTGACGGTGTGTCTAATCTCGTCAGCATTGGTGTATATATAATATTGCTCTTCCTGCTTAGTTTTAATTCCTTTTAGTCCTCAGAAACCTTTTCTTTAGATACATAATTTTTTACAGTCAATCATCACAAATGGTCTTTGATAAATTTAGTTTTCTACCCTAAGTCACGTGCACATAACACGACTTGACCATTGTGTAACTGCGAGTCTCCTTAACCAAAAAATCTTTTGTAAAGGGCTCCATCATTTTGTATAAAAACATCATATTATAATATATGAAGGACAATAATCATATAAAATATATAAATATGTAATACAATAAAAATAATCTAAAAATTATCAATTAGATGATGATCCAAAATGAAAAAATCCAATGCTCGAAATTCACTACTAAACTAACAAGAGAGTGATGTTGGATGATATATTAGCACATCATGTTACTAAAATTCAACACTGGCATGAGCGGAAAAAACTAACACATATTCTTCATAAGTATTTCTACTTTGAGTGGCCCACATGCCCAAAATCATATGAATTAATAAAACATACACCATAACAATTTTTCCTCGGTCCAATATCTTAAAAAATAATTCTTCCTTATATAGACAATTGACATAAATAACTATCAACATATTTACCACAACTCTTGGAACGGTCCCTTTACCATGGGATTCACACTTCTTCAAAGATAGAAGACGACAATAACATGTATTTGTGGTAGGGAGAATTGATAGCAAATATAAACAGATTATTTGAAACGTTTAGAGTCTTAAATGATTAATTCGACCAATTTAAAACAACAATCGAAACTCCTGTATATAGTGTTGGACAATGTTTCCTCACTTTTCACTTCACATGTTTTCCACTATTTTTCAACGTAATTTTTTGGGAAAATATGTGTTTTATACGCCAGGGACAAATTAACCCCTCCACAATTATTCGAATCAATTTAATCCCTCGACTTTAAAAATTAGCTCAACTAAACCCCTTGTATTTTTAAATTATTAATTTATATTTCATATTCCTATAACACCCTAATTAAAGAATAAATATATTTGTTTAAATGAAATCTCTTAAATAACTTAACCACTCGTTTGTGCATAAATGAATTTAGTACATTTTTCTTATTTAGATATATTTGAAAGTAATTATAATTGAATTTTAAAAATTTAATAAAAAATATAACGTGGCCTAAACAATAAAAGTAAAATATATAAACCTACAAAACAATAAAATTTCAACACAAGTTAAATATAATTAAATAAAATTCACCAAACAACATTGAATTCAGATTAAATCTCAATTAGAATATTATGTTACAAATACAATGATGTTTCGTATATAGAAAAATATGAAATAAGCAAATCTCAATTATCTTGTGTATTTTTAGTTGTTTATTATCTTGTATGTTTATTTATATTGTATTTTTTCTATAACAGTTATTTAACATATTTCAAATATGTCTAATATTTGTACTTTATAAGTCATTAAATCAAGTTATTTATGTATCATATTTATTTTATTTATATAAATTCGCTGTACATAATATTAGTAAATCATAAGTATTTTTCCTAGAATATTACACGGTAACACTAATTAGGTCTTAATTATCTTAGTAATCTTAAATTATTATTAATTTATGATGTAAATAATGAAAGGAGTAAAATTATTAAATACACAAGTTAATTAAAATATGAAATATGATATAGATTAAAGTATAACATATATATTCATCCTTAATAAGGGTATTATAGGAATATGAAATATAAAATAATAATTTAAAAGTACAAAGGACTTAGTTGAACAAATTTTCAAATTCGAAATGCTTAATTGATTTAAATAGTCGTGGAGGGCTAAATTACTCCTAACATAATGGTCGAGGGAGCTAAAACAAACCTTTTTCTTTTTTCTTTTTTCTTTTTTTTTTGAGTGGCACTATTTTTCAATGGTTATGCACCCACAACTTTTCAATTCCTTGTAGCAGCGTGTACACAGTCAGCTGCGTCCATACTCAGATTTCAAATGTTTGAAAAATGAATAAACAATTTATAAATTTATCTAAAATATTAATTTTTTATTTTTTAAATAATATATGATAATCAAATATTTCCATTTTACCAATCCATGGGAAGATGTTAAAGTGAATGGTCAACCATACTTGCACATATATGTATGTATATACAAAGTGAGTGTTGAAGAATTCAATAATTCGAGAAAAACAACAGATATAATAATTAATACATTTAGGAGGTCCATTAAAAAGAATGGACACTAAAGATGCTGGAAAAGGACAAAACAATGAGAATAGATAAATTTCATATTAGCAGAACAATGAGGAAATTCATGGTTTGCAATGATCATAGAGAGCCACGTAATATAAGAAGCGTGTAGAAAATTAAATATTCAAAATCTAATAATCATAATGCGCAGCTGCTGACTCGTCACATATGACATACACGAGGCAAAATTGATTTCGTGGTGGTTGGAATGACCTTAATTAAATATATAAAAATTGAAGTGGTGATTGATTTAGAAAAGAATATATATATGAAAACGCGATACTCTTGATTGATTAGTTCAACTTTTTTTCTTTTTTTTCCAGGTTAATTATTATTATACTGGCTGCTGGCATTCGCATATGTTTTCTCTATGGCCTATTTCTTATTAAAATAATTTTTTAATAGGCGTCTTTATTCTTATAAACCTCACAATTAATTAAGAATACTAAGAAGATCCACTATT
>AYJT01100154.1:0-20409 GCA_001278415.1 Ocimum tenuiflorum | reverse complement strand
TTACATTCTAATCAGTTCTAAACTACTGACATGATTTCCGATATCATCAAAACATCTGAATTCCTAACAATGACCTTAATTAATGATGGTAAAACTAAACTTAACTACAAGAGGCCAAAATTAAAGGGAAAAAGTACTAAATCAAAATCGGTGTGGGATGAATCTTTCATTACATATTTGTGTTACTCTTCGAGTTACACATTAAGTTTTCACTATGTTTTACTAAATATTTATTTTTAATTTCGAATTTTTTCATTTAGTTTGTTTTTACAGCAATTAATGTAATTCTTTTAGATACAATTGGTCACACAATATTTTTCTTATATATCAAGTACCAACTATTAAAAATTTATTATTTTGAACTTATATTCTACAAAAAAGAAAATATGCATCCTTATTGGATCTAAAATAATTCACGTTAATGATTCCATAAATAAACTAAGGTATGTAAAAAATTGAAATTAAAAATAAATGTTAAGTAAAATATAGTAAAATTTTGATACGCAACACGAAATGCAATAGAATCCATACAGAATAAAAATTAACGAAAGTCAACTAAAGCATAAAATAAAATTCAAATCACATAAGAAACAGGACTTGAGTTAGGGTGCTTAAATTATTTAGGTGCTCAGTTTTACATATTCAAAGCGAAACTTGCTCTATATGCCGTATATGACACCAGCCCTCCTCAATTAAAAAAAAAAAAGTTAAAAATGGCAACAAAAAAAAAGAAAAAGAAAAAAGAAAAAATGGCGTACCTTACTAATCTTGGGCACAACCGACCTCAACTTATAGAGCCGATCATTCAGCTTTTTCAACTTCGCCGCCTCTCCGCCATCAAATTCTTCGCCGGCAGCCCCTTCTTCTTCCCTTTCCCATCCCCTTCCTTCTTACCACTACTATTATCTAACAACTGATCATCCGAATCATAGTTAAGATTGGATTCATCAAAGCTCAAATCCTCCATGTCATCGCCCTTCCTCTTCCCCGCCGCCACGCCACCATCTCGCCGTCGCTCGAGGCTGAGCGCTCCCAAATAGCTCCTAAAATTCTTCCTTTTCTGGAAGAGAGTCGGCTGCGGCGATGTATCCATGGATCTGTTGTGAATTTTGGCTGTTGAGTGCGGTTTCGAGATAGCCGGAGCTCGAATTCGAATTAATGTTTTGGATTTGATTCTGCAGAAAGTAGTTGTTGTTGTTGTTGAAGGCAGCGGAGGAATCGACGGCGTCTTGATTAAGCATGGATTTGAATGTGGAGAGTTGGCCGATTTCCTCATCTATCCAGACCATGCTGTTAACTCTTGACAGCATCCTATTCCGACCTCCTTTATCTTGATTTCACTTGAAATAAATAAATAAATAATAATAATAATAATGATGATGATGATGATGATGAGAAACACGCAGAGATAACAGCATCAGCATTACTCTGTGTGTGTTTGCGTGAGAGAGAGACAAGGAGAAACAAAAGGGAAGTAAGTTTGTTCGAGTATAGTAAAAGTTTTCTACCTGCCCTCATGTCATCTCCATCTATTTATACATACATCTCTCTCTCTACATATTTCAGCTTCAAATCTTTGTTACTTACAATGTTTGGTTTATCCACATATGCCACAATCCATGAAAATCATTCATGTTCTAAACTTAAAAAAATCATCATAATTAATACACATGCCAAGAATTCGTACGGTGTAACACAATATGTTACACATGGTTCAAAGTGGAATATAATATTGCGGTTGAGATCTCATATTATGATATGATAGTTACTCTGTTGCGCTGGACGGATGACTGTGGTATGTACTAATTAATAAAGATAAATCATGATAAAATATTTCTTTATACTGAGAGCATTTATCTCCATTAATTCGCATATATGTTGATTATTTGGACAATGGAACACCAGCGTGTAATAAAGATTTGGGCCAGTAAAGTGGAAATGAGTTAAAGTTGGCGGTCAGCCCAGGGTGGATCCTCATTACACTTTTATATTGCATTCTGTGACACATATCGAGTTTTTAGTGTTTTATATTTAATATTTATTCCCAATTTTGATTTTGTATACTTTAGTTTTGTTTTTATGAATATTATGTGATTTTATTAGATACAAATTAGGTTACAAATAGTTTTTTTTTAAATTTACTTTTTATCATTGACTATCTAAAATTGATTATTTTATAATTATATTTTAAAAATAGTTATTATATATTTTGTTTGAATCTAATAAAATCACATAATATTCATAAAATTAAGCTAAAGCATACAAAATTAAAAATCCTAATAATATTAAATATAAAATAATATAAACTTGATGCGTAACACAAAAGTGTAATAGTTTAGATTCATTTATCTAGCAAAAAATATTTTGGTTGAATTAAATAAGCATGTTTCATGTGGTTGAAGTGCATACAGACAGTTAGTTTGCTTAAACACAATATGTATTTTAGCTCGAGCAAAATAAGTTTTTTAGTTCAAGAGAATTGCTTTTTTATATGAGTAAAATTTATTCATATTCAGGACATGCGTGTAATGTCACTTCTTGAACAAGCTCAGCTTCCGACTGTGATTTTTGAACAACTTCTCAATAGCAACACAATAAGCTGTTGCTAATGTCTAATGAATGCAATCTGACTTGTTTTCTCATAAATAAATAAAAGATTTGATTTAGTCGCTTCTCTTTGAAAATTACATACTACATGTATACATAGTGTATGTTCTTCATACATATGGGATCGGGTCCCACATGGAACCTACTCTATATGTGAAAGGAGTGAGTACTACCTATATCGGTAGCATAAATCTCACCCTGCTGGTCTACATTCTGAAAAAACAATCTAGCATTTGTAAAATTACAATTTTATTTCATATCTTTGTTATTAGTACAAGTCTTGTATGGACAGGTTACAGGAGGAACAAAAGTACAACGAAAGGAAATAGAAATACAACGAAAAGGAAAAAAGAGAAAACACAGAAGGGAGCGGGGCCTCGGCCGAGGCGAGGCGGGCAGCGGCAGCGGCAGCGCGCGCATGTGGGCATGCACACATTACTACCATAGACGCATTTGTTATTTCCATAACGGGAGTAAACTCATTATTAATCATTCCAATCTTGTTTAATTTAAACACATTAAATATGTTCCTACACATTTCCCACCACCATTACTTATTACATCAAGCGACCAACTTCGAACCACTATTTCTTACTCATAGGAATTCGGATTTGAGAAAATAAATAACCATGTCCATCCACTCGAAACGTAGATCGACACTAAGCTATTTAATTTCGTAAAAATTAAATATATTAGCCCTTGAAATTTTCTATACGACCCTCGGAGTCACGAATTTCAACAATTTTTTTATCTTCCGAGTCTGAGAGTAGGATTAGACGTAATATTTTCTAATATGGGTACATATTATAATTTCGTAGAAAAAACAAAGAAGAATCGCTATTAATCAAAAGAAAGTTGTGAGTAGGAACGAAAACATGATTTCTCGAATTAAGAAACAACTTATTGGGATAGAGTAAAATCAATTTTGCGGAATATAAATTCATAGTTTGGCTAAAATTATAAGCGATCTCATTTAGATTTAGAAATTAATGACACAAACAACTAACGGTTAATTTTTCCTTTTTAGAAATTATCAAATAATATTTTGAAGTCAGTGGATCGAAAATAATCAATCTATATAAAATACCAAAATGGAAGCCATTGTGCATTTTCCCGCTCCTAAGCCATTGTGCATTTTCCCGCTCCTACAACAGTAGCACCTTTTCATTTTTATTTTTTTGAAAAATTTTTAATTTAAGATCTGAAAGGTGATTTATTTGTCGATTCAGGACCCAAAAGATTAATTATCAATCCAAGACTAAAAGATCACCAAGATTCTCAATTTAGGATCCAAAAGTTTGCAAGATTCTCGATTCAGGACTTCTATACTTAACAGTGTTAGTAAGTCATCCAACGAAAGATGACGTGGTCATTATATACTGTGAAAAAAAACGACTGCAATTGAATTGAAGAGGCAAAAAGTCAAAAACTTGTAAAAGAAACTATGTGCCGTAAAGAAGAAGAGGAGACAATGATTGCAATTTCATTATTTTGTGAGAGAATCATGGTTGTAATTTTATAATTCATGTTGATTTTTTAATTTAATTTAATTGTGAAGGTGACGTGGATATGTAACGGTCACATCATCTTTTGTTGGATGACTTACTAACATCGTTAAGTATGGAGGTCATGAATTGAAAATCTTGTGATTTTTCGGGTTCTAAATTGAGAATCTTGATAATCTTTAGGGTCCTGAATCGAAAGATAAATCATCTTTCGAATTCTAAATTGATAATTCTCCTTTTCTTTATTATAAAAATGTTGTAGTTAGCATCTCATTCTTAGGTCATAGACTCATAGTGTGAGCACTATAAATGAATCTATATCTATATTAAATTCCCGATGGTGCATTTTTCACGGTCCATAGACACCAAAATATAAAATTAAACTAAATTATAAGGTCGGTGAATAATAGAACTCAAACGAAATTAAATGAAACGAAATGAAAAGATAGAGAGAGGAGAGTAATAAACAAAAGTGAAAAACAATAATTGAGAAAAAACTCTAAATGAACCCCGACGGAGATTCGAGAAAAGCACGGGCAGAGGCAGCCGGAAAATTGATCTTCGTCGGAGATAAAAGAATCCATCCCTATTTGCTTGGAACAACGGACAAAAGAATATGCAGTTAAAAGAACTAAATATTGCATGATAATTTGTCAATTTTTCCAACCAAAAGTTCAGTATCTAAGATGTTAGAAATAAAGATCATCGTCAAACGGAGAAGGTGTGTTAATTTGCTGAGCAGACTTAACACAGACAATCGAGGAATAAATCATGAGGGAAACAAATGCGTACAAGGAAAAAAATAGAAATTCCACCCCAACCCCACTATTTCCATTTTTACCATATCCACCTTTTATTGTTGTATACAAAATTGCCCTTAATCACGAATACATTTTCTAATAATTTCATATGCAAAAGAAACCCATCTAATTATGCAAATAATTTGTTATTTTTCTCCCAAAACGTCACACCATCAGTGTTATTATTTCTCATTCTTTTAATTTATCTGCAAATCTATGTATATTACATTATATACACTCACAGATGATAATAGTAAACCATGTTAAATAAACTTCGTTTCAATTTACCAAAAAAATACATCTTCGTTATTTTATTTTTTTCTTTAAATTTGATTCATTTACTGTATTTTTAAAACAATAAAACATATCTTTTTATTTATCATTTTAAGTTGTTCTAGAAATCAAAATCTTATTTTTATAAATTTTGTGTATGTTTATTTCTTTTTTATTTTTCTAAAATTCATACAATACAATCATCAAAATTCATATTAAATAAATAATATTAGTGAATAAAATTAAACATATTCTCTTGGACAAATAATACACACACAAACAAATGTTTGCTTGCGTGTGTATGATGTAGTTAATTGTATTCTAAAAATACAAAGTGTAGTAAAATATCATCATAAAATGTATGATACTTTATATCTTTACAAAGTTTCTTTATTAATTTCATATTCTTTTAAAAAAATTGAAATTATTTACGAATATATTTTCTGAAATCGACAAACAATTTCTTTCCTTTAATCGTATAGCTAAATTAATTTTGTAAATTAAAGTCCTATTTTATAGGTTTTGTGTTTGTGTTTTACACATTTTTTCTTAAGTTATATATTGGTCAAATGAGTTGATAATAACTTATAGGATAGTGACATTGATTATTTATGGAAGAAAGATGAATATATTTTTTGAAATTTCTAAAAGTGTACATATATTAATAATTTCATTAATTATATTATAACATTAATATACGCTGGATATCGCATATTAGATGTTAAACTAGTTGTTATATATATCTAAATAATTTTATGTGTTGGTGATATCATGGTAGGAAGCTTTTTGGGTATTTGTAGCTTTTGATGGGATATCTCACGTAAGGTGTTAAAGGAAAAATTAAATTATTACAAAATTGGCGTCATTTTATTTTTTATCAAAATACGAATCCAAATATCCAAATCTAAAAATTAAGGTTGATTTATAATTCATATGGATTGTTTTCTTCCTATTTGATCCATTTTCTGCTATACTTTATAGTGCTTAATTGCAGTCGTCGTTCCATTTTGACACCATTGGATTAAATTTATCAATTAGGAGACAATTAACCACCATCTAATTTATAGAAAATTCGGCAGATTTGAGATCTCCAAAACAAATTTTATGTAATAAAGTAATTTGATGTCCAACTAGTGGATGCTATAATATTCTAACTTAAAATTTAAAGTTACAGCAGTGGTTAGACTATGATGCCCGGGGTTCACATCCCCCTCACTTTTAATTAATAATTAGTACAGACTCAGTCTCTCTTTTCATACAAAAAAATAAAATAAAGTGATGTCTAATTTGCAAAGTAAAGTTAAACGTTAACAGATTTGACGGCTGAAGATTTGTGTTTTCGAATACTAAAGTTTCACTGTTCATATGAATAGAACAGCACATAATCTTGCGGGATTTACTAACAAATGTAGTCATTTGGGTTAATAATTTCTCTTCTAAGCCTGTGAATCTTGTTTCTCAGGATTACCAAAAGCAACAAAATTTTATAGGTAGTTACTTTACTTTTTTTTTTTGTCATTTACTGTTACACATAAAGTTATACTATTATAATTTAATAAACATTTGTTTAAAATTATAGAATAAATGTCATTTGCTAATTATATATGGATTAAAAAGAGATAAGTATCACATTAAAAGAGAATGAAAGTTTGGAGTCCATTTTAATAAAAATTTCAGTTTTCTTAAATTAAGCTACAATATTAAAATAAATCCCACCTTAATATCCTACAAACTGCAGTTTAATATCTTTTTTAAACAAATAAAAATAGTTTGATAACATTTTCAGAAAATAACCTCCATTTGTTCCTTTCAAATAGTTTAGTAGTGCACATCTTATGCATGAAGATTTTACAATATGAGAGTCAATCTCCCCCTCCCCTCCACCTGCCCCCACCTAAAACTGTATCTATTTAATATAAAAAATATTTTTTTTAGCAAATTAATATAGAAATTATTAATTTCTAATAGTAGTAAGTATTGAATCTCGCCTCTTATAGTTAAATGTACCATCGGTCTCGAGAAAGTTAACTAATTTGGTAATTTATTTTGCTATAACTACTTGTGTAACTTGTAAGACCCTTTGACAGATCTTAAACTGCAACATAGATATTCTAGTAAATCTGAAAAAATGTACTATTTATAAATTAAAAGTTTAATTTATGTTGCTAAAGTGAAGAAAAGTATCATTTACAATTAAGTAAAGTAAAATCATCCTAACGAACAAAGAAAACACGAATAAAAGAGTATCATTTCATTTTAAATCCAAGTTGAGGTCCATGAAATAATAGTTGAGATCTACTATTAAATATTATGTTACACAGTTCGAATAACTAACATTTGTACTAATTAATAGAGGCAGTGGTGGAGCCAAGATTCGAGCTTAGGGGCTCCACTATATTTTCATATAATTTTTTTTTACATAATCAAGTAAAAAACATCAACAATCTAAGACTAATAAATAATTAAAGGAAGTCCATTACTGAGAGAAGTGGTGATCTTGCCTTGCTTGCTGGGAGAGAGGCATTGCACGAAACCAAACTGGCCCCCGCCCGATCAAGTACCAGTTGCTTCGATGGTAGGTTCACTTAGGTTAGGGGGCATTGTCCTTCAGTTCTTACCAACCTCCGAAATAAATTATTTTAACGATAAACAATTTATAAATGCTACATTAACGGTTGGCGACGAGTACGCATCAACTGAAAATGTTGTAAAATCGATCGGTTATCAATCTTCAAAAATATTTTTTTCTCGATATACACTACTAATGTCATTCATCAATTCATCTTCTATGTTACACATAAGTCTCAAAGTAATTCTCCATATTCTAAATAAATAAAATAATTAAAAAATATTAATATAATTGACAATCAATCAAAATTCATAATCACAATTCACAATTTACAAGCCACATTTTACCTTATTAAAGAAAAATATTAATGAGATTTTTAAATTTATATGTACTGACAAAAATTTTAAATTCAAACCATAATTTGTTCCATAACAAAATATAACTCTAACCAGCTAATAAAAGAAAAAGAAAAGAATACAATATATAAAAATAAAAGAAAAAAAAAGTCAAAAATCAAAGTTTTTGCTTGATGGATTTCCCACGTCCTCTGTCGAGTTTGTCTGCCGACTGCCAAGAAAGAAACGAGAGAGCAGATTCTCTCAATTCAATAAAATGGGGTCTAATTTTTTTAAATAAAATATAAAAGTGTCAGTATTAAGAAACACTTTTAGTTAAGAAACGTCTTTTCATCTTTAAAGACTATTTTCAACAACAATAAAACTCTGCAAAAATACTTCCTTATCCGACATCCGCAGGCCCTCAAATTCTTCCATTTTCGGCCATGGGGCCAACTTCCAAAAAAAATCGTCCACTCCACTACAAAACTAACATAATTTCTCGGTTTGGGGGCGGGGGCTAAAGCCTACCTAAGCCCATGTGTAGTTTCACCGATAAATTATGATAATACTTTCTTTGTCAAAAATATGATTTATCTCTGTTAATTACTACACATGTCAACCATCTCAATAGTATAACACATTAATGTATAAGAGGAAATTTCAATTTGAAAAGAGTTTTTTTTTTTTTCATGGATGGTCATATAAATATTCTTTAAGTTATAAATTAGTCAAACCAGACAAATCTTAAATATAAAATTAATTTATTATTAGACCCATTCTATTTTATTGAAATTGATCCTGAGTTAGCTCAATAGTCTTTTATTCAAGGAATTCTAGAGCCAGTAAGAAAAAGTCTGCTAAGTCCTCTATAAATATGATTTTGTGATTAAAAATCATAACACAATTCACGTGACAAAAATCACAGAAACCCTAGAGGGCTACATAGGGGGCGGCGCCTACTAGGAGGGATTCCAGGCAGAGATTTCACAATTCTGTTATCACCGGACTACGTGAAATCAGACGGTGGATACAACTCAGAACCCAATTGTGGAGTCACTCTCTACATCCATAGATGATCTTTGCGCCAAATTCACAGGTAATTATCCCGCAACTCCTATGTGATGCATTTACAATTTCTAGGAGCATGCTAGACAAAATAACTGATATATGATAAGTTATGATACCCAAAATTCGATCCAAGCGAAACAAATCAGAATTCAGTTTTCGTATTCTTACACTTACCATCAAAGAATAAAGGGATAAATCAGTATTAATTATCTGGTGAAATGAATAATACTAATAAATTAATTTGTCTTTTGGGCTAAACTTGATAAATTAATTTAATGATAGGTTCATCTTTAATTTTTGTAATTGGTCCTTGGATGGACACAATTAGTCTTTTAATCCATGAAAACTCTAGCCCAATTTCTATATATACTAGTATCGTGATTCAAAATAAATATACAATGAAAATCACAAAAATCTCATAGCTTCAGGGAGCATAGAGGGGTGGCGGGATTCTCGTTTTGTCTTCATCGAACTACATGGACAATTCAACAACCAATTCTAGAGTCACACGTAGAAAATCTCTGTCGGCAATTCCCAAGTATAATTCCTAAACCCCTAAGTGTTGTGTTTTAATTGATGAGGTGCATGATTAGGATATAACTGATGTATGATCGATTATGATATCCAAAATCGATCTCAAAAATTGAATCACAATCCAGTTTGCTATTCCTTCGGGACACACTCCAGAGCGAGGGCATTATGACCATTAGTCGCAAGATGCTCCTCTCGCCACTAATAACAATTTCTCTTAACAACAATTCCCTAGGTGGTTTGGACGAATCAATGAATGATTCCCTCATTGTTTGAAAGTGATTTGAATTGAAGGGATTATTTAGCGTGATTGATTTGACCTCCCCCTCCCCCTACTCGAGTGCAAGTGAATTGCGAGTTCGTCCCCAATGTATACTATTTTCCCTTTAAAAAAACCAACATATTTCTAAAATTCTTCACTCGTATTTAAATTTACTGGGGAATATGCAGTGAGCTCATATCGAATCTCAGTGAATACTGGAGACCTGAGAAGATTCCCTGTATGGAATCTCAATCTATTGTCGGGAGAGAGGACATAATGACTATTATAAGATAAAAAAAAAAAAATGAATGAATTATATTTTCAGTTCCCTACAATATTATTCCTTTTTCATTTTGGTCCAAATATGAACTCTTAATCCCAATTTGAGAATTTTGCTTGATTCCAAAATTGATGGATCGCGAACATAAATCACGTGCATATTTAATTATTTATATTATATGTGACTTATATTATTGTAAATTAATTAAAAATAAGAATAAAAAGGCCAAAAAAATTTTACACTGAAAACGGAAAAAATTATTCTAAATTGCAATCATCAAAATTTTCAAATGCAATCCCCATCATTATTAAAAAATATAATTAATAATTAATTTATTTTTTTATCCCTATAGCCCAATATAATACCTAAAAAACAAAATTAAGGGGTGAAACGCATAACCGGAGAAACACAGAACTCAGAAAAGGAGAAACTGAGAAACGCCTAGAACCCAGTGGAAAGGCAAAAGCACAGAAACCACCGGAAATTGCATATTTGACGGGATTTGTGCTGATTATCCAATGTTATCGTTGGTCTATACGAGGAAGAAGGCGAACAAGTGACGGAACTCCAATAGAAGAATATGGTGGATGATGTTGCACAGAAGGAAAAGTTGAAAGAATTGCCTTGCCATGATGTTTGGGGATCCCAGTGGAAGGGGAAGCTCACCACATTAAACAAAAACCCCCAACTTCAAAAACTGGAAGGAGATAGTTTGAAGTCAAAAACAGAGTTCGTGAGAAGCATGGAACGGGGGACGAGCACTGATTTTCAGAAGGTGTTTGATCGGCAAACCAGGCAGGTGTGGCGCTGGTTAGCGACTTGTCGCAAAATCTCATGACTAGGGTTCTTGAAAAGGGTGGAATTATGGATCCATGGATGCTGCAATTGCTGATCAGGAATAATGAAAATGTTGCAATTATGCAATTTCCTATCAGTCACGCCTTTTTGCCTTTCCACCGAGTTCTATGTTTCTCTATTTCTGCATTTCATCCCTTAATTTTGTTTTTTTTAGGTTTTATATTGGGCCAAGAATAAAATGGTAAATTTAACTATTAATTTTATTTTTTAATAATGAAAAGGCTGCATTGAGAAATTTGTTGGTTGCATTTAGAATCACTCAAAAGAAAAAATAGTTAGACAAAGTAAATTTATTGGAACCAAAGTAAAATGAAATTGTGTTCTGTGAAACTGAAATGCAATTTACTTATAAAAAAAAAGTCCATCCATAATTTTCACAAAGGAATGATAATCGGTTAGAATGGGCTAGTAACTTCAAAACACAACAAAAAATTTCCATCTACACTCAGACTTAACATCCTACAAACTCCACAGGCTACACAATTCCAACTACAACCAATCCAAATCTCACCAAAATTCCTTTTCTTTGAACAAGTGATGAGATAGATCAAAGAAAAAAAACACATAAACAATTCACTCACCAGAAACAAAAATGATCTCAACACCATTCATTCCTCGGTCATCGACGGTGACTGCCTTTGCGTAGGGCTGACACTGCCACCTCGACTTATCTTGAGCGCGTCGAGCGCCTTCTGAATCTCCATCGTCATGGCGCTGTCAACGCTGCCCGACGACAGTTTCTTGTGGGCCTTCTGCAAATGAAGCTTCAACGAGCTGCTGCTCAAACCAGAATTCTTCCCACATATCGGGCAGATCTTCATCATCGGTCTACGCTGTTGCCATTCCATCGAAGCTTTTCCGTGTAGCTTTAGATCCAGGTCCAAGAGAATCCTCGCGAAGCCGTCGTTGGGCTGGGCTCTGCGGTGAGCTCGTTTCAACGCGTTCCACGCTTGCAACAGAGTGAAGTTTCTGCATTGTATACACAGCTTCAAGACGGAGTTTCTTTCACATGCAAAGCCAGCATATGAACTTGACATGGTTTTAGATTGAACGGGAGAACATCGTTGCATTTCTTTCGATAGGGAAAGCGAAAACAGTAATTATGTAGATGGGATGAAAGCATAAGAAACACAATTGATTTGGTTTCCATTTCGTTAGAGAAATGAGATGGATTAATGAAGAGACACGTGCTTATCTATTTATATTAAAGGAAAATATTGCAAAAACCCATGCTTGAAAGTAGGGATGTCAATCTGTTCAGTTCACAAAGTTTTTGGGTCAGTTTTCGAGCTAGTCCTTCGGGCAAAAGAAAATCAGAATTTCTTTGTAAGTGTATATTTTTTTTAAATATTCTTGACATCCTAAATGAATGAATAGTCATCTCTTAATCTTTAAATCAATCAAATACAGGTACAAAAAATTTGTTTTGATAAAAAAAAGAATTCAAAATTCATAACTATTTTTATGCATTCATTATATGTTCATTTCGACAACATTTGAATATATTTCAACTTCACGACTAGTATCAAGTGTTCATTATCTATTAAGAAATACTAGCATTATATACAACTAAATAACTTAAAATTCGATTAGAAATTATGAGCTAAAGTAATTATTGGTAAATTAATGTTACAATTGTGATAGGATTTTAGGAATACTAATAAGGATGTTAATCCGACAACCCACCGGATTTCAGCCTATCGGGGCATTTGAGTTAGATTTTCTTTGAGCTAAACCCAGAATTTATTGTAGAAGGGAAAGGATGATGCAAATATAACACAGGATTGAGTAAATTGCATTTTTGGTTTAATAGGACATAATACGGTTTTATTTTGGTCACAATAGTTATATTGTTAGTCTCATATTTGCATTTTGGTCCCATTGTTATCCATAAATGAATTTTTTACACATTTAGATTTAAACACCTTTTATTTGTGGTCTCAATTATTGAATTCACTTAGATAAACCACATATAAGATATTATTTGAGATTGAACTTATGTTGATGCGTATGCAATTTTTTGGGACTAAAGCACAAAAAATCACTAATAGTGGGAAGTGGACTAAAAGTGCAACTATTAGGACCAAAATGAAATAGAAATGTGTCTTGATGCAATCCACTCACACCGAATTTATCAAGGCAAAAAATTGGAGGGGCGGTGAACATACTTTCTGAGCATCAAGTAAGCGAGTATGAGCGTCGCGCTCCTACTCTTCCCTTCAAAGCAATGAACCAAGACTTTACCACCGATTCGCTCAACATGATCGATGAAATCATGAGCTTCTTGGAAGATATTACTGATATTGGCATCTTCATTGTCACATATCTTGCCAACAAATCAACAAATGATTATATAAGAAGGATGTAACTAATAAAAAGAATAAAGAGCAAACACATGGATATTAAAAAGCAGTAATGTAATCCTTGCAAAATAAAATGTGGTTCATTACTTACTGAAAAGTTTTTGTATTTGAATAAATCAGGGAACTGCGAATCTGCCTGTCCAATCTCGTTCGAGCAAAGGCATAAAATGTGCGTAATCCCCAAAAGCTGTAGAGTGTACACAGATCTAGCAGCAAGTGCCCCACCAATAAACAGGTTGTCTGAAATTGGCGACGGCTTTTCTGTGTTTGCTGCATCAGATATCAATCCTATCCTCTCAAGAATGTGTTCAAGCCTGACCTGATAATATAAAACCACAGAATAACCCAAGGAAAATCAAACCTATACGATACACGTGCTAGAAATGATACCTTTAACTCATAAGCATCAACCACATAATTGCTGTCGCTTCCTTCAAAGAATCCAGTAGTAAAATTGTTCTCCTGGCACAGTTTAATTGCGTCGTTTTTAAGCATATCGTTCCATTGTTCTAATTCTTTGTTCAATTCTGCATCCACCTGAAAGAGAACAGAAAATAATCAATTATGTAATAGTCTTTTAGAAGAGTCGTGCTATCCACTCATTTTGCAAAAAAGTGAACTTAATCGAGAGTATGGAGATCATCAATAACTTCTATAAAGAATTTAGATAAAGACCATAACAATGACATCGTGGCAATGAATTATCTAGTTGAAAAAAAATTGCTGAAACACAACATTCTAAAAGATAATCAGCTCAAAAACTGGAGAGAACAAAGATAAACTAAAATGATATTACTAAAAAATCACAGTGTGTCGTTAACATGCAATAATTTAGTTGTCCACAATTTGAAAAGGAAATGGAAACAAAGGCAGGTTTCTCAAGACCAGTTGTAACAGTGATCGAGATACCTAGAAATATCTATTTATGTTGTACAATAGTTCTCATTTGGATAAGGATAATGTTTTTGCTGAAGGATAATAGACCACTTCTAACTGCGACCAGAAAAAATTTAAAAAAAAATTGCTGAAACACAACATTCAAAAAGATAACCAGCTTAACAATTGGAGAGAACAAAGATAGCTAACACGACATTACTAAAACATCACAGTGTGTCATTTTTTTTTCTGGTAGAATGTGTCATTAATATGCCATAATTTAGTACGGCAGGTTTCTCGAGACTAGTTGTAACAGTGATCGAGATACCTAAAAAAATCTATTTAATGTCATATAATAGCCCTCATTTAGATAAAGATAATGTTATTGCTATGCATGTTACAAACCTTTGCAAACTTGTGGAAGTCACGGAGCTTCGATGTCAACCGCAAACTACGTAAAGGCTCTACACTCCCCTTCCCTTTCCCATGCCAATTCTCGCGCGACATTGGAGAACAACTACTATCTAAACTCTCTCTTAATCCACAAGATGGCTGCCTTGGCACCGTTCTCTGCATTTCCGTATCATTTAAATCCGGAGAATTATCGCTAGAGACCCGATCCCTGCCAGGCGAGCAAGCAAAGTGTGGCTGCGATGGCGATTCAGGAACCTGATCGTCTTTCTCAAGATCACCACAAGTAGACTTATTAATAATATTGAGAAATGCTCGCAAAAGGCCGTCTAGTTTCTGGTGAAGAGTAAGAAGGAAAATGTGAAACCCCTGCAAATCCCTGAGTGCTGCTCGAAATCCGCTCCTGAATGCCTGTACAACCGAACTCATTTCATATTCCCGTATATCATCAGTATTTTCGGGCGAAGTCCCCAATTTTCCACTCGTTATTTCGTGCAACAGCTGCGATGCGTATTCAGAGCTGTTTATGAGGAGCTCGACTAGCTTCGGGTAATTTTCTTGGTCGTTTGCACGTTTTCCAGCTGGCGGTCTTCGAGGAACCCCAGAATCTATCGCCACGATGTGAAAATCACAGCCCGACTCATTCAAAGAGAGGCTCCTTACGCTCATATTGCTCGATTTTGGCGATTCTGTAATATCGGAAATGTCAGAATTCTGCGATACTAATGCTGGTTGAGGAGGGCTCAGTCTGCAGTCTACAGAGGTTGATCTTCTTTCTTTTTGAAGCGCCTGAATAACTTTCGGTCTGTATCTCTTGATTGCCGAATCGAAAGCCAGCTCCAGTGTGTCGACATTTGCACTCGCAATTTTTTCGGTCAAGAGTAAATTTGCGGAGTTTCCACGCCACCTGAGATGGCGACAAGGGAGGCGATCTTCGTTTCTTATAACTAAGTCTAGCATCAGAATCCTGCCAAGTGCTGCTGCTGTCTTTTCTGCAACTTCTCGTGACCCGAAAGCGCTCGAGCTTTCCAATAAAGGGCATCCATGCATATAACTGCAAATGCCATCACAAAATGGTATAAATTAAGCAAATTTTATCACTGATGCGCATTGGATGCTATCAATTGAATTGCCAAATAACTATATGATCTTACTGCAAAAACAATTTAAGTAGAACTTGATTCCTAATTTATCATCCTCACAGGAAAAAGTTCATCAATTTGTATATTTCTCAAAAGCCAAACCCTCAATTGCATGGTAAAATATTCCAAATTTTTCAATCACGTGATAGACTATCTGAATTTTCAGTTACATGACAAACTATGTGAATTTTGTTCAATTATATGAACGATTGTTTTCTCCAGTGAGTCGGTGACGGAAAGATGATGGTGCACTGTTGGATTGTTCAATTTTAGGTTTTAGTCAGTTTTCGCCACACGGTGACATGGAAGTCCAACAGTGAACTATCAGCTTTCTGTCACTGGAGAAACAACACTTCATATAATTGAACAAAATCCATATAGTTTATCATATAATTGAAAATTTTGAATAGTTATCATGCAATCGAGGGTTTAGCCTTTCTCAAAAGCAGCACGTAAAATAATCTATCAACCAGAAGTGCTTGTTACTAGATGCACCAACACTTGACAAATCCATGCATACTTCATCACTAGAAGGCGGCGACTAAACTCGAGAGATTTATATACGCAGTTCATGACTAGAAGGCAGTGATTGAGTTCAAGAGATTTCTGTACATACTTCATCACAAGAAGGCAGCGACTAAGCTCGAGAGCTTCTAAAAGTTCCGAACAAGTCATTTCGCCAATTTCATCCCCTTCTGCAACAGCGGCATCTTTTGCCTTTTCTGCAGCCTCCTTTATTTGCTGCCACTCTGGACTGGCATTATGAATGACCCTGGCCTGCATTTAGTACAAAATCCGACGTATATAAATTTCCGTTTCACGTGTCGAGCTAATAGCATTTGAAGTGAGAAGGTACGACTTGTGGAGTTTTGACACCTAGCCACTTGGCAAATTCATAGCCAAGTCTTTCCGACTGGGTTGCCATCCTCGATGATGCAAACTTTATGACAGCCGCAGCTTCTTTAGGAGAAGTCTCATCGTTTTCTGGTTGGTTAAACAGAGCAAAAAAAACAACACCCCCAGAATTAACCGTGACCTGCACTGGCAAACATGCTCGATACCATAAGTAACATAAGAATTAAAAACCACCAAAAAGAATTATTAGCACATATTTATTTTCTTGGGAAAACATGGATATATATCCCACTCTTTTGGTCAACTTGGAGATCTATCCCATAATATTTTTATTAGGCAAGAATATCCCACACTTTCATTTTGTCATGGATTTCTATCCTACCATGCTGACAGTGTTAAAAATGTGTTTATTAAGCAGTTAAATCCACATGCACATGCTGACGGGGACAAGTTCCTTGTAATTTTATGTTTTCTTGTCATTATACACGATATAAAACAAGATTGTTTTGTATAAAAAACGAAAACAATGTCGTTAGTTGGCAAAATCAAGTCAAGAAAAATCGGGTTGCAATTTGGTGTTTGGGGATTTGGTTTGCTCATTTGATTTTGCCAACTAACAACGTTGTTTTCGTTTTTTATACAAAATGATATCATTTGGTGTCGTGTATAATAAAAAAATTACATGTCACCATACCCATCAGCATCCATGTGGATTTACTGATGAATAAGCACATCTTTAACACCATTAGCATGGTGGGATATAAATCCATAACAGAATGAAAGAGTGAGATACTTTTTCCTGATAGAAATACTATGGGATAGATTTTCAAATTGACTGAAAGAGTGGGATATATTCTCATGTTTTCCCTTTTTTCTATTACAAACCTCCAGTGCTTTGGTCGTCTCATCCTCGGATTGTTCTGTGCTGCTGCTATGCTCTGTATGGTGAAGAGATGAAAGTGTGTGCCATGACAGAGAGTTTAATTCGATGTCTAACATTTCAGATTTGCCAAGTCTTTCCCACAAACTGATTTCTATAGCTTGCTCGGGAGGTGAAGTTTTTGTATCGATGTTATATTCTTCTAAACTGAAAAGAAAACCCACGAGTCAACAAAGAAAATGTGTGTTTTTTCTCCATACATAAAGGGAACTAACAACATAGTCTTATTATTCCGAAATTGTAAGAGTAGAAAATCACATGCATGGAATTTGATACCAAGAAGTAGTCTGAAAATAATTTATTTCATCTATATCAGTGGTCAAACCTGTTGTTTCATTGTTGACAGTGATAGATGCAGGGACATAGTTCAGGTCAAACAGCATTCTTCTAGATAGTTTATCTCAATACACTACAATAATAACCAATTTTTCTGATATTATACAATTTATATAATAAATAGTCTACTAAAATTTTATCAAGCAGTTGGAATTAGACCCATAGATTGATTGACATTGGTGTTTTCTACTTAGGATGCAAAAACTATACCAAATGCATTACAAACACATCACTCTTATTGAAACACGAGGAGTCGCTTTCTGAAATTGAAACAAATTATCACCAGGGATATTTATTCTTCTTACGGTAGGCAAAAATGTCGAGAAAAGAGTGACAACCATTACTTCAACTATAAAAGATTACTCCTATTTGAATCCAAACATATAGAAGAGAAATTAGCCACCTTTTTTTTTTGTAAAATAATGTAAGTTGAAACTAGAAAATACTATCCATTGTTACAATGTTTCTTAATAAATAAACGTAGCTTGCTACAGAGATAGTTATTTCCACCATCTCAAGGCATAATTCAAACCTTCATGTATTTTGAATTCCATAGACTTTTACTTTACTGCATAAGATCCCTCTATATTAGTCTTACAAACTCCAGCTTGTTTCCAAAAACTAAGCATCATTTAACTCTCGAATTATGTGTGGTAATTGCAAAAGCACGCACTGCCGGCAGTAAATATCCATTAACTTTCATTTCAAAAGAAATCGGCTGAACTAGTTTTCACACGATGGTGATGCTAAATACTGCTAAGAAAGTTTCTGAAAGTCATGGTCCAGAAAACTGTGATTATCTTATATGTCGTCTATATGATTGGAAAACAGTTTTCTGTTTCAGCACAACATATAGCACTACTACACTTTGGCCTTATTTGGCCTGCAGCAAATATCTGATAACTTTCAATTCTTCAGAAATTGACAGGACTAATTGTAACACCTGAAAAGTTTCCTATACAGGCCATGGTCCATAAAATTGGAACTATTTCATCATTCGGAAATGCTTATTCTGTTTCATCACAACAACTGGTAATACTACATTGATCCTTATTTGGTTTTAGCATTCTCATTTTCTGGATGTGAAATACATTAATGAAACTAAAATGGAAACAAATTTTGACAAACAACAATTTCAAGATTTATATCTTATCCAAAACCCAACAGAAACTTTTTATACCTAATATCAAATGTTGAATTCTATGAACCAACAATTCTATCCTTAATGCAATGCACACTGGATTAAATAATCACAATCACAATATAACTAAACCAACAAATAATCTTGCTAACTCATAAGGTTTAAGCGAACCGAATATGTCGTGGTCAAGTTTGATTCATTTAGTACGAGTCGAGCTTCGAGCTTTATTACTGAATACTTATATGTTCACAAACTTAATCGAGCCTCAACGAACTTTCTAAATATAGATTAAAATTCAAATAATTATTATTTTCTTTCAAAAATAAATCAACTCAAGTACAAAAAAATTATATTTACTCAAATTCAT
Organism: Ocimum tenuiflorum; assembly: GCA_001278415.1. Lineage (NCBI taxonomy): Eukaryota > Viridiplantae > Streptophyta > Magnoliopsida > Lamiales > Lamiaceae > Ocimum > Ocimum tenuiflorum. The sequence goes on along the minus strand of AYJT01100154.1, from coordinate 887 downwards.
TCTTATCTTATAAATAACAAAGTTAACTAAAAAGCTTGTTATACTTATCACTAACTAAATAACAAAAGTATAAGTTTTACAAAATTTATTATTTCATATTTCTTAGTATTATTAGCTAGCTTACGAGTCAAATACTAAAAAGCTAAAGTTTGACTCGTTTAGCTAACGAGCTTCACTAAAAGAGCTCGAACAAGCTTTTACCATTCGAGATTTGAGTAGCATAGCTCATTCACAGCCCTACTAACTCATGCTTTTTTAGCCTGTCAGTACAGGGACTAAAAGATGATCATATTACTATTCCCCAATACACACACATACACACTCAATCAACAAAATCAAACATTGTGAATGAGGATTAAGAAACATCAAGAATAGAACAACCTTAAGGGCATACTCTCAGTTCGATGAGGCCGGCGAGGAAACCCTGAGGCCCGATACTTGCTGCTGCGCTTGCGAACAAGCTCAAGCCATTGCGCAAACCGATAAGCAGGCCCTGCTGTAATATCCCCTAACATAAACAGTACCTGCATACCCAAACATCAAATTTTGAACCCCAAAATCCCCCTTTTTTAGCTTTCAGCCTCAATTTCTCACCAACAACAAAGAAATGAAAAGAAACTTGTACCCTTGAAGTAACAGTAAGGGGTAAAGGGGTATCTGGCTCAGTGTTTGCCAGATCAAATTCTCTGTCTTCCTCCTCTTTCTGCATATACATACATATAAGTATACAATATCAATGTGGGCATTGATATATTGTGCACATCTAATCAAACCATCCTTTGAAACAAAATCCCTTTGTACAAATGCAGGAACACCGGATCTAAAAACAGTAACTTCCGTCACACATATATATACACATACTACAGGCAAAGAATCTTGAAATCCGA
>AYJT01100152.1:0-11404 GCA_001278415.1 Ocimum tenuiflorum | reverse complement strand
AGAAATGAATCAAAGAGAAGAAATGATCTCTTTGGCTATGAGAAGGGAGCTTCGTGAGAAGCGACTCTAATGGTGGCAAACGAGAGCACATTTCCATATAGTTGAGTCCGTCCACCAACCTACACAAAATAGTTGCATCATATATATAGATATAAAATTTCATATAAGTTAACCAATAAGGGATAGGAATAATGAATGTACGTATGCAACAATTTTGAAAATAATGCAATCATATTTCAATTAAGTTTCTTGTATATAAATAAATATGATAATGTGAGTATAGATAGTTAATGAAAAATTCATAGAATAAATAACATTAAAATAAGCCAATTACCCAAATTTTACAAATTATGAGTGAATTTGCAACACAAATGTACACACTATATAAACTTACGACCACAGTTTTTTTTCTCTACGACTGAATCCTAACTCGACTGAATGCTAACTCAAGTTCCTGATTTGTTAAAATGTCCCACGTCGACTGGAGATCAAAGCATGTGTTAATTTATAAATGTGGGGTATTCCACCCCTTACTAACTGATTTTGAGGGGTGAATGGAGCCCAATAACCAAGTTTAATATGGTATCAGATCCAACCCAGTATGATGACGGTTGTCACCCAAAATTGCTGGTTGTAAGCAGCGGTTTGAGATATGGTTCCACACTGCGCGTGAGGGGAACGTATTGAAATGTCCCACATCGACTGAAGATAAAGTCTGTGTTAATTTATAAAGATGGGGGTATCCCACCCTTACAAGTCGATTTTGTAGGAGTGAATGGAGCCCAATAATCAAGTTTAATATGATTTTCAAAAATGTTTGAATTTTTAAAAATTAAAAACTTATCTCATTACAAAATTAACATACGGAGTCCTTTTCATTGATGGAGATAAACTTCAATCTTAAATTTGTGTAGTTTAAAACGATTTATACATGCATTTGCAAATGTTCATATTTTGAATTATTTTTGCAAATTCGTGCATGGTTTGGATGAAATTTGAGCATTTAGGCATCAAAATTATGTTATAAGATATAAATATTTACATTGTTGTCCTTGAGTTAAACACTTGAGATAAATAAAAAAACATACTTTTTGAATATTATGCCGGGGTCGTAACTTGCCGGATAAATAACCAAACATTGTTGTCCTTGAACTATCACGCCTTGAATTTCCCGAAAAGGAACGTTAGGCTGGGTCGCAACTTGCCGGATGACAATTTTATGAAATATAAAATTTAAGGCACAATTAACAAACAAGGAACACAATTAAAATTAAAAAGGAGTTTTATACGACAGGGTTATCGTTCAAGTAGAAGGCACAAGAACCAACAAAAAGATTTATAAGTTCTTAATACGAGTTCAACAAGAAGTTCACACAAAATCAAAAACATGGGCAGCAGAACAATCGTAGCTGAATTACGCATATGAGGATGCGCAACTCTGGGCTTCAATAGATCTCAATAGAATTTATGCTCAATGTTTCCCTGATCTCGATGCTTGCTCAACCTGCACATCTGAAAGACATGCAGGGTTGAGTATATAAAAGTACACTCAGTTGACACTTAGCCAAAACATACAATACAAATTAATGTTAGTCATTTTTAGAGTACTAAGCTCGAATTCGATAAACATTCATTGGCATTCCACGATGCCCAAGACTCTACCCGACAACCACGTAGAAAGTAACTATATTCACCCCCTTACCGACATTCAGCATAGGGAACATATAGACACACAAAACATTTAGGCACTGACATTCAATTTCAAAGCAAAACATTTCATTTCATGCGTAGTAAACTTCAAAGATCACATTTTATTTTTTATGATAAAAAGTCCACATCTTGTCGTTAGTTACTCTTGTTTCGAGGAGCTCTATGTTCGATTATCCATCATTCTTCGTTTTCTTCATCAATATGCAAAAAGTCGATAAGATTCAGATCTAGGTGATGTTCAAAATCCTGAAATACGTTCAAGTTATCGAGATCTAAATTATAAGGACAACTAAAATTCTACACCAAGATTTACATGATATTTAACTCTAAAATAAATCTTGAGCATAATAATATAATCTGCTCATATATTTAGAAAAACAAAAACAAAAGAATTAATCAACAAGGTTTAAACTTGCATTCCATCAATGATTTTGAATCCTGAAAGAATACAACCGAAAATTCCAATGAGTGAATTATCACAAAGTTACAACTGTCAGTTTCAAGAAGAAATTAACTCAAATGTAATTGATCAGTTTTCAAGAGAAACTGAGAGTTGAGAACCAACAAAAGGAACAAGTCAATCATGATCAGAGATTGTTTTGATTATAACATTCTAAGTGTTGAAGACAAGTTCAATCCTAGTCAGCATGGTTCTGTCTAAATAGCTATTTGTTGTTCTAAAAAGTAATATATGGGTACCTACGACCATCTAACTCAATCAGAAGTCAAAGAAAAAGTCAATCATGATCAGAGATTGTTTCGATTATAACATTCTAAGTGTTGAAGAAAAGTTCAATCCTAGTCAGCATGGTTCTGTCTAAACAGCTATTTGTTCTAAAAAGTAATATACGAGTACCTACAACCATCAAACTCAATCAGAAGTCAAAGCAAAAGTCAAGAACTCACAACGGACATATTTCAAGAAAAGACTATAAATACCAGACTTCAATCTCTAAAGAAGAGAGACTGAATAATCTAGAAGAAAAGAAGATAGAAGAGAACGAACAAACAAATAAGTAAAAATCTTGCAATCAAAAGCTCTCTCTCACGCGAAGAAATCTTGCAATAAAAAACTATCTCTCACACTCTCAACTACACTCACCATGTTTCTTATACACGAGAAGTCTGTCACTCCAGCAACTTTGACAACCGAAACTGCGATTCTTGTAGTTTTCGATAACCCAGAAGCAGTCTGAGAACACTCTACTATGTTCCTCAAAAGAACTCAAATATTCAACCCGCGAAGGATCTGAAGACTAGATCAGGAGGATCGACTTTTCATTCAATGTCGTGCCTGAGTCCTCGAGCGGCGAAGCCCGACGACTAAGAAGATTAACTTTTTATAATCTGTGTTTAAAAACACTATGTACTTTGAGTCAATAATGTATTCCTTCTTGTTGATGAAGGAATAGAGAATGTAGGAGCATTCTCCGAACCTCTATAAATTTTGTGTACTTTCTTGCTTTCAGTTTTTATATTTCACAACCGCATTCGAAACTTGTTAGCTCAGCAAACTCGTATATCTAAACTGATTTGGGACCGACATAATCATCTAATGAATTACAAGATTCAATAGAAAACCTCCCTATTTTTTTTAAACCCTTCTTGTTGAGGTTTGTTTTTTTTTATCGAGAATCAAATTAAGGCCTTAGGCTAGATTCTAATCAGACACCGTGACTTCCAGGAAGGTTTATAGTCCCCCGAAAATGACTGGCTGATATTTTATAGATTTAACGATGAAAATATAGGGATTCCAACGATCGGAGTCGGAGACTTACAAATTTTTGTGCTCTTTGCTATAGGACGCAAATGAGTTACAGTATAAAATAAAAGTGCTGAATGTGTGACTCTTGCTGACTAGTCACCTATTTACATAGTGAGTATCGGATGAATCTAAATAATCCCTAAGCTAAGGACTAGATCGAAAATAGTTAGGGGGCAATCTGCAAAGCGCATAGAAGAGGTTAGAGTCATGCTTTTGGCGCCATGATGACTAAGTAGAGGAAACATTCTGGATCTTTCCTATACGTGCGCAGGCATGCGGATAATATTGTGCAGATTTTGTGAGAGAGCCCGTGGATTCTGGGTAGTTAGGCCTCGAGGACATAGGGTTCTCGAGGGTCTTCCTCCCAGACTTGCTCGTGGGTCTCGAGCTCTTTTTGGGGTCATGGACTGGGGCTCAAGACTTTTCTAATTGTCTTAGTTTGACCGGTGGTTTTGGAGGCTGTGGGCGGTCGAGGTCCCAATTTGATGGTCCTGAGATTTTAACCCTCAACAACAACCCCCTTGTCTTCGATGATAAGGTCGATTGATTCGTGGGGGTAAGCAGACGAAAGAGTATCGTTAGTCAAAATCTAAGAAAATTTCATACATGTTTCGCATTCTGTGAAGAGTGCTATGTTTGTGGTTCCAACGAGTTTCCTATTCAAGATACAACACCGTAAGGTATAAATTTATTTGAAAAGTGGGGTGATTATACCTCATTCGACCATTCATGGAGTGCTCGAGCTCCTTTTTTTGAAACCTAAAATAGGAACACGACGGTAGAATATTGATTCGTTAAGGTTTTAGTTTATCCTCCGAAGTTAGAGAGGGCACTGAGGGCTGTTGGAAAGTTTAAATTCTGAGAGGATCCATTCCTGTCTCAGAGAAGTTTATCCTCCGGGTGTATTTTCGCCCACTTAGAGAGGCTGCTGAGGGCTATTGGAAGTTTATAATCATTGGGAATTCGGAACCCCGTGCTCCATTAGAGTTCTTCTTAGCATTTTTATTCGTTACCCCATGATTAGATGGTTAAGGATCTTGCGGCGTCCCGCACATCACGGACAAAGGGTCCATAGTGCGGCATCGCTCAGGTTTTAGAACTAAAAGCAAAAAACTCATCGTGGATCAGGGGTCCATAATGTGGCATCGCTCAGGTTTTCGCACCAAAAGCGGAAAATTCATCACGGACTAGGGGTCCATAATGCGACATCGCTCAGGTTTTTGAACCAAAAGTAGAATTAGTTAAGCCCAGGGAACTGTATGCCAGATAGTGAAGACCATATGTTTTGGCTCGATCGAGGGGCCATGGGCTAGCTCGATAGCATAAATGATCAAAATATAGTTAGCCGATGCTATCGGGGGTAGCAGCCTTAAGTGTACAGATTGTAGTACTAAGCCACGTCTGAAGCAATTTGGCGGATCACAGTCACGAGCTATGTCCGAAACAAATATTCGAGAGCGAGCCATGGTGTCGAGTCATGACAAAAATGATGTATGAGAGATAGCTTTGAAATAGGAATTTCATAAATATAAAGAAAAACCATCGATAATTGCGAATGGGAAATTTCTGCTAAGACTGCTTATAGGTCGAGTAAGAAATCTGCTCGACTATTTAATATATCATCGAGGGAAATATGCAACCCCTAGTATGTGAATGCGACTGCTCGACATAGGCAATCATAAATAGCCGAGCATAAATAATTGAGCATGAATAGTCAGGTGCTCGAGATAAATGGCTTATCTCGTGCAACCCCGAGTAAAAGATATTGGTCCCCAGAATTCGGAATCCCAAGAAATTCATAATAAATTTTGGGTGATAGCGCCCCAAGTATATAACCACTGAATTTATTGACCAAGGACTATCTAGCGCTGAGGGCGGTCGCACATTGCACAACCCCGTGTTTCGAGTTGCATATATGAAACCAAATATCCTCGACGGGGTGACATAACCCCGAGTATGGCATATGGACATTTTGATTTTAAATGACAAGTGTGAAAATGCATTGAGGCTAGTATCTTGAGTGACTTACCTATTAAAACAGTGTCTTTTGGTTGGCGTTTGTTGGAATTCTGGGTGTGAATATAAAAGAGTCTATGATTTTGTCTCTCTAGAGCAGTCCTCTTCGCCGCTGTTGCAGCTTAGATGTCGGTCAGTGCTCCTTTCTCCTCTTAGTTTATTTGAGCTTTCTCTTAGACTTCTTTCAAAAATGGTGATTAGGGGTGCTTTACTTACCGAAGCCTCAAAAGTGACTGAGAGGTCTGTCTCTAAGAAAGAAGTTCAAGGATTGTGAGATAAATGAGAGCGAGATCTCCTACAGTTCCTTCTACTTCTCATAGATGTCATAACCCTCCGACTAGTTACATATCTTTTCTTATTTTTCTTTTTAGACATGGAATTAGGGTTCCCCTCCACCCATTCTTCATTCAAAATCCTCAACCATTACCACATTGCTCTGATGAAACTTTCACCAGTATGGTGGATGCACGCCCTTTTTCTTCACATAATTTTTGACTATGCCGAGTTGGGCATCTGATAATCGGTCTATTTGCATATGATTTGGTGTCTTTTCATTGTAAATTGTTAGTGTTTTGATTCTTGTTTTGACCCATTATCGTTATGTTTGTGTTATTTGTGGTCTCGGGTCTTATTCTTGGTTTTTTAAGTGTTTGGTCGAGAAACGGTGTGGTTAAGGTTCAATTAGGGTGAAAATGTCAAGAGTTGGTCAAAAGTTCCAATAGCTTGGGTCACCCAAAACGACCTGTCTCCTGTCCGTTCGGTGCCCGTCGACCAGAAAATAGCCAAAAGTCCTTGGGTTGCCTGAAACGACCCGTCGCCCGTCTGTTCGGTGTCATTGACCAGAAAATAGTCAAAAGTCTCGGGTCACCTAGAATGACCCGTCACCCGCTGCTGTTGAACAGTCGATGCAGTTTGTGTCAAAAAATCTCGGGTTGCCTACTGTCGAGTCAGTCGACTAGGCCGTAGCATTGACCCAGCTTTTGAAGAATGTCCTCGGGTCGTCAGGTATGAGAAGTCGCGCAATGCTAAGAGTAGTCGTGATGGGCAGTCGGTCGACTATTGTGTATTTTTCCCGGGCTTTTCGGACCCATTTTTTCTCCAAAACTATAAAAGGGGGTCTTGGGCACGAGTTGGAGCAGTTTTTATCTTAGGTATAGGTGCACTTTTACTTTAAAACATTCTCTAGCTTTGATTTCTCTTATTTTTCGGATCGTGACAATTTAATAGCTTGGATTTATCATTTTTGCTTGGAATTCTTGTAAGTTAATTAAGTTGTTTTCATAGAAACATTGTTGCTTCAAATCTTGAGTATTAATTTCATCTTTCTTGGTGTTCATCTATGAGTTTTATGCTTTTATCCGTCTTCTTCACTTTTCTTTTGTTTATGCTCGTTTCTGTCATGAGTAGCTAAGTTATTCGTGGAATTCTAGGGTTAATGTTTATAAAGAATAATTATCAATTGATGAATTGAGGTTCGAATCCTGCCTCTCCCACTTCTGTAGACTTCAGAGAAGAGAAAAGAGGCATTCGTCAGCGTAGGAAGGCCAACCAAGTGAAGCTCAAATTTGATAGAGATGAAATTTGAATTAGAACAGTTGACCCACCTCTCTTTTTAATTTCCTTTGTGACATTTTCTTTGGACGACTCATCGAAGCTGTGAAAGCCCAGGTCGGGCCTAACTAACCAACGAAAGAACGACCGCCTAGGGCAAAGCTTACCCGGCATACCACTCACGCCGAAGCGGAGAGTAGAAAAAATTGGGAATTAGCCGTAGGTCTAACCTCCGTCAGTCAGGCCTGACTTGGATATGGCCCCACCATCTCATTTTTCGCATGGGCTTGAGAGCTCCAAATGTGGCGGATTATATCTTCGATCATATCTCGTGACGAAGGAAGGGTTTCTCTGGTAATACCTAAAAGACTGAACACGTAGAAAGTAGAATGAAGACTTCTCTCCCTCTCCAAGGCAAGGAAGCCGAGGGCCCCCTTAAGGTTATGGGTTAGGGAAGCTGGGCTTATTTATTGAAAAAGGGGGAGTGAGGATGGCTGCTTCCAAGCCCATCTCCTGGTTGTCATCGCTCGATCACTTCCTTTTCCACTAAGTGATTGCTTAAGGACCTTAGCGTACAGTTTTGTCCACTTTCTCCACCCCCCTCTATCAAAATGATAAAAAAAGAATTTCTTATTCTTATTCCCGTATTTGATCTCTTCTCCTTCGGACCCTCGTTCGTTGTCACCTATGTTGGGTTTGGTACCTTGTAGAGAATGAAGAGGGGGCGTAGACCAAGGACGAACACTCATCGTTTACGACATAGACTACCAGGGTATCTAATCCTGTTCGCTCTCCATGCTTTCGCACCCTAGCGTCGCCCTGCCAAAACGGCTCCGAAAGAAAGGAAAAGGTGCGTGCCGCACTCACGAAGGACTACCAGTGATATACTGGAGGAAGATGGGGATGACGTCAAGTTTGATTCTTTCTCTCTTTTTTATAGACTTACTTATTCTAATTTTAAATAATCTTCCTATCGCCTATTGCGAGGAAAGAGATGGGTTCTCACCCCCACCTAGTCCAGTGCAGTTACCGCAAGGAAAAGAACCTCCGGAGCAAGTGAGGAAAGCTTTGAAGTCCCTGTCCAATTCATTTTCAAACCGGTTCATAGGCTAGCCAATTTAATTGTCAACGAATCTTGAATCTTTAAAATCCTTTGTTCTTTCATCCACTGATTCAACCATAAATTGTTTTCAATGAGGTTTTAATTAATGTTCTTCAAATCAAAAGTTTAAGGCGTTAATGGATAAGGATGGCGAAAGGATTAATTGGAGTAGATTAGGTTTGATACAGTTAATCGGATTTGGTGGTTGGTCTCTTTAGAGTTTTTTAATTGCTACTTACATTTAAAAGGTGAAAAAAGGTTTTTAAGAATCTACACCGTTCTTAACTCAAAAAGTTTGTCCGGTATTTTGTGAAAATCAAACCATTCTTGATTTTGTTTGTGATTGAATCCTCTTCGTTGGTTCGTGATTTGCATTTATCGCATGATCCTAGAACCTCCTTTAGTCGTAATTATTAAATTTGTGTTGGTTGTGCTTCCTTTTTAGTTTATTCCTTTTCTCTAAGTTAAAGAAAGATAAAAAAACAAAATCATCCCCTTTACATGTGATTAGATAATAGGAATACTAATAACGAATTAGTGATTGACGACGTTTTTTTACACCTAGTCCCTGAGGATCGATATTTTATTATTATGACCCGTTTCTCTATTAGGAAAAACGAATATCAATTTTTGGCGCCGTTGCCAGGGACTTGATTGATTTGTTATTGACACTAATTTATTTGGTGAACTATTGCTTTAGTCAATTTTATTTCTTGCCTAGGTTAGATATCTCTTGTTTTGTCTAGTGTCTTGTTTATGGTTAATACTAGTGCTTCAGGAGTTACACCAATTCCTATAGATCCTGAAATAAACGTGACCATTAGAAGACTTAGGAAAAATCATGCTCAAACTGAGGAAACAGAAAAAGTAGACTTTAGGACTTTAGAGGAATTAGAGGCTTCTGGAGAACTCCTAGCTTACATCATGGCAGATAACACACCTAATAATGAAAATCATAAGAACAATCATAATCCACCTAGGGAGGGGGAACTAAACTTGCTAATAGTTTCGGACCCAAATCAAACTCCCTTAGGCATTCTCAATCTCACTCCTGATATAGTCCAACAACTCTTACAGGACTTTATCGAGTTGCGAACAATTCGCGAGCAACAAGCTCAAGGGGCACACGTGCAAGCTCAAGCTACACAGGCAGCACCGCGTAATCGTAATCCTCCTAATCCTAATCCTAATCCTTCTGTCCGTCTTGCTCATAACAACCCTCCTGGGTTTCAAAATGTTCCAAATTGAGGTAACGTGTCTCAAAATCCTCCACCTCAATATCCTCCGTGCCACCACCCTAATCATCCTCATCGTGCTCTTACACCTAAGGCTCCTCATTCTGTGGTACCAGACAACACTATTCCTACTAATCAGCAAAATCTTCAACATATCTTTGCTCTTCGTTAAAAGGATCATAGACATGCAACTTTTAATTATGGTGTTGATGCCAACAACTTTGAGTTGAAAGGCATAGTTATTCAATTGGTCCCAAACGAAGCTCTTCATAGTGTACCATCTGAGGACCCCAACGCTCACTTAGATTAATTTCTTGAAATTGCATCTTCTTATAAACTGAACGGGGTACATCATGACCAAATCAAACTCAAACTTTTCCCTTACTCCCTTAGGGATAAGGCAAGATCTTGGTACCGTAGTTTGGACAAGAGCAACATAGGGACTTGGCAAGAACTTAAGGCCAAGTTTCTTCAGAAATACTTCCCTCCTTCTGTTTTCATTGATAAACAAGCTGAAATCGCGATTTCAGTCAGCATGTCGATGAGCAGCTACACTAAGATTGGGATCGGCATCTTGAGATGCTGCAAAAATGTCCTCACCACGCGTTCTCTATAGCACAACAAGTGTTCCAATTCTACTGTGGTCTGAACCCGAAGACCAAGGCTCTTGTTAACGCTTCGGCTGGAGGTTCTCTCATGAAGAGAACTCCGGAAGATGCACAATAAATCCTTGAGGATATGGCTAGCGACTCAGCTAGTTAGCCAACACAACATTCTCAAACTGTAATGGTTCGACAAGCAACTGCCATTGATAATCAATATTCTTTGGCTACTGAAGTAGCTCATCTTCAAGACGATAACAGAGAGCACGTGAGGTGCATGTTTCCCAAATCTTTCCTCTCGATAATACACCTCACATCATGGAGCTTGAACTAAACTACCCAGTGGATATAAATAATGTTGAGGGTCGAAATCTCAGGATCATCTAATTAAGGTGTCGATTGCTCAAAGGACCCAATACCATCAGCCAAAATCAGACTAAGACGTAAAAAGCTTCAAACAACAACCATCGACCTCGAAGAGAGCTCAAGACCCATGAGCGGGCCAGGAAGAAGACCTTTGAGCAGCCTTACTCCTCGACACTCACCAGCCCAGAACCCTCGAGTTCCGTCACAAAATCTGCACGATGCTAGCCACATGCTTGCGCGTGTACATGAAGGATCCAGAATGATCCCCTTGCTGAGTTAACATGGCACCCAAAGCGTGACTTTAACAAGATCTATCACGCTTTGCAGATTGCCCCTCGGCTATTTATGATTTAGTCCCTAATTTATCGAATATTTAGATTCGTCCTGTACTTGTTGTATAAATAGGCGATGAGTCAGCTATAGTCACACATTACACACTCACATCACTTTACCTTCATCTTGTAGCTAGTTTGTGTCCTGTAGCAAATAGCTCACTCTCTGTATTTCTCTAACTCCAATCATCGGAAATCTCATGTAAACTGTCTTTTCGTATATATAAAATATCAGCTAGTCTGTTTCGGGGGACTATAAACCTTCCTAGAAGTCGTGGTGTCCGATTAAAATCTAATCTAGAGCCCGAAATTGATTTCGATCAAAAATGAGCTTCAGCAAATTGGCACCCACCATAGGGATCTAGGCAACAATTTCGATCGAAAATTCTAATCTTGATATTTCTATCGTTTGTTTTCTCAGCTAAATTTTGTCTCCACTCCCAAATTCCTGAAAAATCCCTTCCATCTGTCCCTAAATCCTAAATTCTGCAGAAAATCCATCCAATTTCCCTCCCACCCGAGAAATTGATAATCCCAATCACACCAGCCTCAGATGTGGATAACACCTTGCGTGAGCTGATCACGCAAATTCACCAATTTCGTGAGGAATCTGCGCGTAAGGTGCAGTCCCTGTGCGAAGATTTGATTCGCAGGACTGGTGAAAACTCCAAAGCTCCCATTGATCAGAGCAGACGTCTGCCGCGGCGCACACTATCTAGTTAATG
>AYJT01100126.1:0-16710 GCA_001278415.1 Ocimum tenuiflorum | reverse complement strand
CCACTTTGATCTATATGAACGAACCCAATGAGCAGCAAAAAGCTTGCTTATAACATCAATTTTGTAAGGCAATCTGTACCTTGTCAAGTCACGCTATTGGAAATGAAGCATCATGGACTTTAGGAGCTTTACTTCTGTATGCAATGACCATGGCTTTGTCCTATAGTAGTTTCTCAGTTATTATTTTTTATAGAGTTTGCATTGTGTCTTTCTGTGGATATTAGAAGTCTTGATATTTTGGTTGTCCGTTTCTGTTTGTCCTCTTCACTTTTAATTATTTCTAGCTTGCATTACAGTGAAGATAGACTCTGTATATGGTGATGTACATTTTCTTTTTGGTTTGATGTCAGGAAAATGATGCTCATCTTAGCACAATGGTTGCCGAACAGGTAGAAATTGAGCCTGATCCTGTTAACTTTCTTTTTCAAAATGTAAAGTACCGTAATGGAAGTTTAGTATTGTGAATTTTAGCTTTCTGAGCCATGCTCGTGCATCCAGTGCAAACCTATTTTCCTTGCTTTATTTGAGTCGTTTAAGTGTGTGATTTCAAATTCAGGTTGAGGAGGCACAAGCAGGTCTTGAATCACTGTCCTTGTCCCAGACCACGATAAGTCATCTCAGAGAAAATTTTGTTGAGATTGAAAAGTATGAAGATTTGTTTTATGAATGCTCTCGATATCTTGGTAAATGGATCTATCACATACATTGCATGATGATGCTTTAATACGATCATTGGCTTCCTTGATGATAGATTATGTCGAGAATGCCAAACATTGATTGAAAATCATGACCAAATAAAGCTCCTCAGTAATGCAAGGAATAACCTAAACACAACTCTGAAGGTGAGTGTATTTGATTATAAATTTCTGTATGAATATGGATGTAACCCTTTATCCCTGTCATGATCCTGTTATTGCACCATAACCTGGTCTGAAGAGTCTTGTGCGCTCGTCAGCACATTCAGAGTTTATGATAAAAAAAATTTAATTCTTGCTTTTTATGTTTTTAATATCAATATAACTCTGCTGCTCTTTTGTAGGATGTGGAGGGTATGATGTCAATCTCTGATGAGGCGGCTGAGGCTCGTGATTCTTTGAGTGATGACAAGGAACTCATCAACACGTATGAGGTTGGACTTTTTCTTGGATTGATTATTCCTGTAAATATCAAAAGTTTTGCTGCTTATCTTGTTGTGTTTAATGAAATATAGAGGTTGACTGCACTGGATGGAAAACGAAGGTTTGCATTAGCTGCTGCATCATCTCATGAAGAAGAGGTTGGTCGGCTGAGGTAAGAAAGCTTCCCTGTATTTATCATGTAGAGAAGCTATGTTTTGATTGACACTCTTTCCAACATTGAAAAGCATTGTTGTCAATAATCTTTATGACTAGTTTGTATTACAGGACAAATTTGTAACTCTTGTGTTATTATGTCATTCACTTAAGCTGCGTCTTCATAGCATTTTACTCTTTTAGATTCAATAGAATTGATGGTGTATACTGTAATGATTATTTGTGCTCTGCCTAGGCCATGGCCGCTGTGCCTCATCATTCATGGAGAGGTAGTCCTTTCAACCAATACAACAAGCTAACAAAAACAGAGAGATTTTAATTTATATCAAGGAAATCTTAAAATATAAGAAGCTACCTCATATGTTTTTGTATCTTGCACTTGTTATCTTCTCGGTACTTTTGAAGAAGAGCAATTTACTTCCATGTGATGGAGTAGTTATAACATTTCACAGGGAATACTTCGAAGATATAGATCATACATGGGAGACCTTTGAGAAGACTTTATGGGGTCATATATCCAACTTCTTTCTACTTGCTAAGGACAGGTATGCCACCATTATGGTTTTGAGTTGTCGGGATGCCCTTTTCTGGTTCTCCTTTGGTGTTCACATTAACGGCCACAAGATCATCACTGGGTCCTAGTACTGGTTAGGAGCGTCAATCACTCGATCTTTTATTTTCTTTAATAGTAAAATGGATCCTGCGACATATGTTTCTATTGATGAGCCCTTATACTTCTAATTATAAAAACCGTAGTTCTTAGCATTATTATTGGCTTAAAAACTGGACCAAATGTTAATTATGAACTTAATGTTTATGAATAAAAGTATGGGGAATCAATCAGAAAGAAGAGCGTGAAGCCAAATATGCCCTTTCTTTGATTCATGAAAATAAATTCTTTTTGCATAGATAAATTTGGTTGAATCAAAATGTCTGCAAGATCAGGGTCAATAATGGGATTGTGAGACATCGTCTGTAGAGTCAAATCTCAGATGTGTGACTTGAACTTTATTGCTGCACATGGAAACCCATTAATCATCTATTATCTTATATTTCTAGATATTTATTCTAGTCTAGCAGTTTGCTTTTAATTTCTTGTCTTCCACGTCTATTATTAATTTGAAAGCTATCCCTTGTGTCTTTGTGCTACTCATTTATTACAACTCTTTTGTCTTGTAGCCCACAAACACTTGTTCGTGCATTGAGGTATGTCTGAGTGGAACATGCTGCGATAAGAGATTTTTTTTGGCCGGATTATCTAGTTACTAAGTCATATTTTTTCCATTACTGATAAACAAAAAGGGTTGTGGAAATGCAAGAAACCCTGGATCAACAACTAGCTGCAGAAGCAGCTGAGGCTGAAGGAGATGGTGCAATGGAAGCTATAGCGAATCCCCGCCGAAATGCCAAGTACGTACCTATTTAAACTGATGCTTGTGTTCTTTGCCTCATTATCTAATTTCCCCCTCCCAAACTTGAGCATGTTAAGGCTGTATGGATTTTTGCATGATTTTGTTGATGATTGTGCTATCTTACTATTTTTTTTTTTTTTTGTATCACAAGATCTGCAACTACAAGGAATCTTGTGCAAAAGAAGTTGAAGGTTCAAGGTAAAGGGTACAAGGATAAATGTTATGAGGAAATAAGGAAGTCTGTTGAATCTCGTTTCAGTCAATTGCTCTCTGAGGTTGATATTTTATAAATGCTAATCTATAATTTACTCCTGTATCAGTTCTCATTTACTAACAGTGATGTTTCTTCAGTTTGCAATTCAGGACCTAAAAGGAGCTTTAGAGGAGGCTAAAAAGGTATTCATTTATGTCTTGTCACGGTGTGTCAGGGAGTCCATGGAAATTATCAATAATTATTATTTTCTTTAACTGAGTCATGAATGAAGAATCTCAATATTTGAGATTGTGTTTTAAAGTAAACATGGTATATCATGTTTATTAATTTTGAAAGGGATAAATAATGAATTCTGCCCACAGCTTAGTCAAATGGGTTTTTTGCCCACACACATAGAAACATATGTTTGGTACCAATTGTAGGGTGAAGAGACATAATTTAATAAGTATAACCTTAAGATCATTTATCTGAAAAAATTTGAGCCAAGTTTAGTATACATATTTGTCACACTTTAGAATATTCCAAAATGACTCAATGCAAGCTATACCAAAAAAAAAAAAAAAACTAACACAGGCTTTTCGAAGTATATGGCTTTAAATTTCATTACCTACATATTTCAACTGTGCGTATAAGAGCTACTGATAAAATTCATCAATGTTCTGAAATTTAGGAACTACGTAATCAGTTTCTTGCTGAACTTATATCCTTGTCACTTCTTGCTTTTATCTTTGTCAGCATTGTTTCTTGAATTTCTGGCGACTTATATACTTTAGGTTATCTGATTTTTGGTGATTGCTCTTGATTAATGTCAGATAGGCGAAGAGCTAGGAGATATATATGACTATGTTGCTCCCTGCTTTCCTCCAAGGTTTGTCATTTATATTTGTTGACATAACCAGCTTTTGTTAATTGAGATAATTGCTGTAGTCCTGAACGGGTTTTACTGGGCTACCTTTATTGTGCTTTTTGTAGTAATGCTGCTTCTTTATTCAAATTGCTTCATTCAGATATGAAATATTCCAGCTAATGGTAAACCTATACACGGAGCGGTTTATTCACTGGTTGCGATTACTCAGTGACGGAGCTAATGATCTTTCAACTATGGATATATTAAAGGCATGTCATCTGAGTTTCTAGTTCATGATACTCAAATGAATATGGATACTATATCTTTGAGCATTTTGGTTTGGTAACTTTCACGATATTAAAGGCACGTAATAGTTTGATTGTGTGTAAATTCAGTCTTTTTATGCTAATCGGTTTTTGAAATTCACTGCTTTGGCTTGAACTGCTTTTTCTCATAGTTGGTTTTCTGAATCAAAAGTTTCCTGGAGAGAGCGAGAGAGAGAGAGAGAGAGAGAGAGAGAGAGGTTCCTGAGAGATCTGAGGCAGGATTTTCTTAAGAATTGGTCCTAATGCTTCCATCATGCGTCTTTGATCTATTAGTAATCATCCTTGCAATGTGTTGTAGATTTTTACCTGAGGCTTGTAACGTTTAATGAGTCTTTCTACATGGCTAGAAGCATGCTTTATTATTTTGCACAATTGAATCCTCATTGCAATTTTTGCATAGCTCATTTCATGCACATTGTAGATTCGCTTTTTTCATTTTGTTTGTGTATTGATTGGTAATTGTCTTGGAGCTGTTGTTAACTTGGAAATGTCGTCTTCATATATTAGGTAACTGGATGGGTAGTTGAGTACCAAGATAATCTAATTGGACTTGGTGTTGATGACTCTCTAGCTCAAGTTTGTTCTGAAAGTGGTGCAATGGATCCCCTTATGAATGCTTACATTGAACGAATGCAAGCTACAACAAGGGTAACTAGACTAGAGATCATTTTCATTGCTTTCAATTATATTGACTCACATTTTTGGTCGGATAACCAACTAAAGGTGTCTTACTCTGTAGAAATGGTACTTGAATATACTCGATGCTGATAAGGTCCAGCCACCAAAGAAAACAGATGATGGGAAGCTTTACACACCAGCTGCTGTTGATTTCTTTCGAATTCTTGGAGAGCAAGTACAAATTGTACGAGACAATAGCACAGATGTCATGTTATACAGAATTGCTTTGGCTATCATTCAGGTAGGAAAAACTTTGTTTGCAACCCAGAATATATTGCAGCGTTGCTCGCATATTATTTTCAATAGATCTATTTTTATTTTCCGTGACTACATATTCCGTACTCGTGTCATTTTTCATTATACTAGTTTCAGATGCAACTCCACAAATTCCCCATTCCCAAAATAAAAAGCTGATTGAAAAGCGGGAAGATGAGACAATAGGAAATCTGGAAAATAACATCAATAATATTCTTTATAATTACTCAAGAAAAAGGAACTGAATGATTGAATGAATGAAGAAGTTGTTGCAACCTTTTCTCAGGTTATGATTGATTTTCAAGGAGCTGAAAGGCAGAGATTGGAAGAACCTGCTTCTGAAATTGGTCTAGAAGCTTTATGTGCCATGGTATGTAACTTGTGCTTTGTGATGTATAGCACTGAATAATTATCTGAGTTATTGATGTGTTGCTTATGAATTATTTTATGACAGATTAATAACAATCTTCGGTGCTATGATCTTGCCATGGAGCTGAGTTCAAGCACCCTTGAAGCTCTCCCTCAGAATTATGCAGAGCAGGTACCCATGTTTAGAACTTCTAACCTTCCACTCAGCTTCACTATCCCTTTATAATTGTCATTAGTCTTTTATATGTTTTGGAAGTGTATTTACAAGTATTCTAGAGTGACCATTATCTGCATATTTCATTTATTTAGTAACCATTATCCAGTGTGTCATGAGTTTGTTGCAGTCAGCTTAACTAGTAATAGTTAGTTCTAGACAAATCTCAATTGAGAATCCCAAAGAAATGGCCATTGCCAAACTGGCTTAAACATATAAAACTGATTCAGAGGCGAATAAAGTATGACCTGCATCTGTGCATGAAGCAGAAAGGGAAATGATTGGAAAAGCAAGGACAAAGGAACGACTCATGTTATGTGTTCATTTGATGAAAATTGGTCATTTCTGTATTGTTGACACTGGATATGTCAAATGAAACATGGACGTTAAATCATTAATATTTATGCTTAAAAGCACATCTCGATCAATTAGGGACCCTTCAATTCTTGACAACAAACTTCTGCATTGTTTAAGAGGATAAGCAGTCATATGGTTCTTGCATGCCTAAATTTTTATTTGTGTTTGAGGAAGAAAGTTGATCTTTCTTGAAATCACCTCTACAGGTTAATTTTGAGGACACTTGCAAAGGCTTTCTGGAAGTTGCGAAGGTATGCTGATTATTCCTTCTTTACTTAACTATAGTTTTTGTAGATTGATTGTTATATACAGCAATTATCTTATCACTTGTTAGTGCAGTCATTGCCTTTTTGTTTGCTCCTTCCATTTATGAAGCTAAATCTGAACAATAATGTTATCCATGGGCTATGGGACAAAAACCATTTTCGGCAGTCTCTCTACCAACATATCACTCCAAGCCTGTGTACTGCAATCCCAGTATGCAATTTATATTTTCTAGTTATGATATGACATTATGAAAGTTCTTAATTGTTTATAGGAAGCTGTTCATCAAACTGTTAGTGTCATTTTTGAAGATCCTGGAGTTCAGGAGTTGCTCATAAAGCTTTATCAGAAAGGTAATTAGTTTTACTGGTACCCATCTTGTTGAAAATCTCTCTGTGTCAAGCTCATTGCTTAAGTAGTAGTGTTGGTATGTTCTCTGTTGTTGACTAGGCAAGGAAAATTGTACTTGTATCATCATTTTCTTCAATTATGGCTTGACAAATTTGCTATATCTCACTCATATATTCAAATGTGCATGTTGCTGTATTGCTTCAATACGATATCCCTGTTCACTCAGTTGTCATTTATGTTTCAGATTGGATGGAAGGACAGGTAACGGAATACCTAGTTGCTACATTTGGTGATTACTTTACAGATGTCAAAATGTAAGTCACTTGACTGGATACTGCATGTCCTGTTTGCTTGTATATTCTCGATGATGCAATATTTTTGTCTCGATGTTTGTGTATATGAAGGTATATCGAAGAAAGATCATTCAGGCGATTTGTTGAGGCCTGTTTGGAAGAGACTATTGTTGTCTATGTTGACCATATGCTTGTACAGGTTGTGATCATGGGAATAATTCACACAAACGTAGATTGTGCATGGTATCACTATATCATTCCGTGAATTTGATCCCAATGTGTCTAATCTGCAGAAAAATTACATCAAAGAAGAGACAATTGAAAGGATGAAACTAGATGAAGATGTTCTCATGGACTTCTTTAGGGAGTATATAAGCATATCTGTGAGCTTCACTCCATCTACTGAATAGCATGCATTTCAGCTCACTATCACGATTACATATTTAATGTTTGAATCTTGTTTTAGCTCAATATCTACCTAATATTATTGTGTGATAAGAAAGCTTACGCCATTATTGAGATATGAAATTTTTGTTATTACTCGATTGACTTCGCGTCCTGTAATAATTATAATATCTTGCAGAAAGTCGAAAATAGAGTAAGGGTACTTGTCGACTTGAGAGAACTTGCTTCAGCAGAGAGCCCAGATTCTTTCACACTTGTGTACACAAATATTCTCGAACATCAACCAGATTGCCCTGTAAGCGTTGGTTACTGTGTGCTCGCTTTCATTCTTACACTGTGGGATTGATCCAAAACTATGATTACGTTCATAATATCTTCTTTTCTTGTGTCGATGCTTTCGCCTTTCACCTCTGCAGCCAGAAGTGGTCGAAAAATTGGTAAGCTTACGAGAAGGCATACCAAGGAAAGATGCTAAAGAGGTAAGAGCTTAAAAATCAGCAACTTGCGCCGCATTAAAAATGTTTGCCTTCTGTCGATTGTAAAAAATTGCACTTGAGCTCTTGTTTGGTCATCAGCCAAACTGAGCTAAACACGTAATCCAGATGAATCGAGCTTTTCATGATCCTTTCAAGAGCAAGAAACTGGGTATAGTTCAACTTTCTAGTTTCTATTAGGTTGACGTGGCTTTGATTTGTGGAACAGGTCGTTCAGGAGTGCAAAGAAATATACGAAAACTCTCTTGTTGATGGCAATCCACCAAAGGCGGGTTTCGTTTTCCCCAAAGTGAAGGCACTGTCAACTTCCAGAGGTCGACTATGGCGTAAACTCACCTAGATCGTTATCAGTTTTTCAATGTCTCGAGCAACAATCCTACCTTTCAGCCTTCAATGTCGTACCTATTTGTATATGAGTGTATCTGTTGGTTTATTAAATTTTTCTGGCAGTGAATATTGTAACACATACTGGACGTGATCAAATGATTCGTTAAATGTGCCTCTTTTTTTTCGGTGATTTAGAACAATTTGATGAAATCTTTTTGTATGACGAATTTCGCAAGGCTATATAGAATTTTTTTTTTTTTTTGTATTGAAAATAGTATATGTGTATATATGTGGAAGAACGCAAATAGACTTTCTTTGACGTTTGCATTTATCCATGTTAAAACACTGAAGTATTTCATATACATTAAAGAATTCAAAATTCAATTTAACTTTATGTATTGCCATTATCTTATTAAGTTTTACACTTGAAAAAAAGGTGATATAATACATCAATTTTTAAGTCTACGACGACTATATAATTGCAAAGGACCATCGAAAGTGTTATGCAATATCCCATATTGTAATAGGCTAATATAATTGGGGCATCTTAATACAGAAATCGACCATATATACCTGTGTGTTTCAGATTGTATACATAGAACCATAAAATGTTGCAGAACAAGTATAATAATGCACTTAATTACATTTAATTTTTTTAAGTAAAAAGCATTCATACAAAAAGTAATTTTTTACTACATTATTATTCAATATGCTATGCAGTTTTTAGTTCGCACACATTGTAGAGGTTTGCATTAGAAATTTAGACGTCCATTTTATTTAGACTGCAAAGGAAATAGAATAGTCGAATTCACTGAACTGGACTAACCAATGGCAATTGAAAAAACTCAGGTCGCAAAAAAATGAAACACAAATCAATCAAACAAGGTCAAACCTATATACAAAATTTGTGGAATATAACAAAAAGAATAAACTCAAACGCAAAACAGAAGTCAGAAATCTAGAGCCCATGATCAGTTCCTTCAAGCAAAAACTGCAACACACAAATCATGCAAAAACCAAGCAAGAAAAAAACATTAATAAAATGAAAGCAATAATCTTTCGCAGAATGAACTTAACCAGAAGAGAATGATACAGATGATTGTCGTCTTCTTCCACCATCTCTGTAAAGACAGGGCACCAATCACTCAGATGTCATGATCAATTTCTTTTGTTTTTTTTCCAGTGCTTACGCATGGATCGAAACTCGGTGAGCAGCAAATCGCATTCAAGCTAGCTAAATATCTGCAATGTTTCAAAGTCATATTCAACGCACGTATATGTGAGAAGAAACGCACTTGGTTAAGGCCGTCTCCCATAATTAGATCTATGGGACGGTCTCACGCAAGTGTTTTCCATGTAAAGAAAATGCAGGGGAAGATACCTTTCATCGAAGCTCTAATATGCTTATCTTTCCTTTCATAATCATCATCTCCCAATTCATCCTTCCCATTGTCTCCCACATCGCTTTCACTAGCCGTTTCCCATTCAGAATCATCGCTCTCTTGGCCACAACGATTGCCAGCATCACCTTCACACTGAACACCTCCATGTTTAATCGAAGCCTCTCTAAACAACCAAGCAGCCCGCATCTGTTTCTTCACCAACCGTTCGGCATAATCAGGAACTTTGTTTTGCCTCAAGGAGAGATCAGGATCAGTCGACTGTGAGAACTCGTTTATGAACAAAATCGCATCTAACAAACTCTCTTTGGCCAATCCAAGCATGTCGTAGGCCTGTGCTCGTCTCCACAGGCTTCTCGCATGTCTATTAACAGGATTATGAAGACAAAGTGCACGAGTGGCATCGCTTATGGCCGCCAACGGCTGTTGCAGTAAAAGATGGCATTGAGCTCGATTACTGTACAACACCACCCTTTCTTTCTTCGATCTCCTCGGGCACAACGCCAATGCTTCTGAATATTTTGAAGCAGCGCCAGAGATATCACCAGAAGAGAAAAGGGAGTTTCCTTCGAGTTTAACTACTAATGCAGCTGCATGTTTGATGTGAAGATCCTCTTTCGGCATACTCTTCTCCCATTTTAATCTCTGTCGAGAGGCAAGGAGTTCCTCAATCTCTTCTTTTACATGACTGCTAATCGAGTTTCTACCGGTTCCAGATGATGCTGCGCATTCTTCAAGAACGCTGACAATGGAATCCCCGAGCTTCTTATGATCCCCTAGCGTCGTTATTTCTGCTAGGTCGATTAGTGTAGGTACCACTTTTTCGCTAACCTGCACAATAATCATCAGTATAAAAATGTAGGGAACTAGGAATGATCGAATAGAAATAGGGGCGTAATCGAAGTGAGATGAACCAAGTACTACTATACTAAGTTTGACTCGTTTAGTGTAGAGTTGAGCTTTAAATTTTATTATCAAATATTTAGATGTTCACGAACTTAATCAAGCCTTATCGAACTTTCTAAATATAGACTTAAATTTAAATGATTACATAAATTCATTATTTTCAATAACAAAGGTAATTAAAAGACTTATTATACTCATCACTAACTAAAGAATAAAAATATAAGTTTCACAAAATTAATAATTTTATATTTCTTGCTATTTTTAGCTAACGAGCTTGCTTGCAAGCTTACGAGTCAAATACTACAAAACTCAAGTTTGACTCGTTTAATTAACAAGCTTCACTAAACGAGCTCGAACGAGCTTTTATCGAGTCGAGATCCGAGTAGCTAAGCTCATCTACAACCCTAAATAGAAACATGCAAATTACCTTATGACAGGTGCTCAAGTCTTGAAGAAGCCAAATGAGACAGTCGACCGCCATATATTGCCAGTCGTCTGATGACCGTGCTATGTTACACAACGCATCTATAACTCCTGTACAGCTCGCGATCGGGCCTCTACCGAGTTTATGATGGCAGAGAGTTCGTAATAATCCAATGCCAGCTGGCGAATTCTCATTAACGAGCCCTCCCCACATGCCGGGAAGCTTTACTAGAAACTCTTGCTTGCATATTGTGACAAGGAATTCGGGTTTGAAAGCAAAGCAATTAATCAGCTGAAGTGACCAACACTGCAACTGACTAGCCCATTCCTCCGCCTTCCTCGACTCCATCTCAACGCCGCCCATTCCACGCGTGAGAAGATCACAGTGATAACTAAGCCTCCTGTCAACATACTGGTAAAAGTGGGTGTAAACAATCTCGAGTGAACTCACCGCCAGCTGCATCGAGAGCTCCAAGATTTCTCCATGGCTTGCTACAGCGGGAAAAGTCGCGGCGTAAGTGGCTAAGTGGCCTAAAGCTCGGACCGCCACTCTTTGTTCAACCCAAGTTAGCCGCCCTCTCAGAAGTTCAACCAAAGGTGGGATAACTCCAGCGTGGACTGCCATCTCAGCAAATTCTTCCATGTTCATGGTGTACGATCCGATTATATGTGCAGCGTAGTAAGGGATGTAGATGTTTTGATCGTGGGATAGCCAGCGTCGGTTCTTTAGGCCTTTCCAGATGAGCGCCGCCATGCATTCGAAAATGCCTAGCTCGATGAATTCGGGATCATTTGGATGCGCCATGGCGGTATTCCAGAGGCCGCTAATCGGAAGGACTTGACCGTCATCATCCTGAGAGGGGAGTTCTCGAAAGAATTTTAATAGACTTGCTCTGCGCTTGCTCGGATTCCCTTCTTTCATGACACAGAAGAAGCATCCGGGGTATGGACAATCGGGCGATCCTTTATCCATGCTTACAATTTAAAGGGACTTTGCCTTCAAATGTTGTAACTAGTTCCTCATGAAGAAGCTACCTAAAACAAATAGGCAAATTACTTCATGAAATGATTGTTCCTGAACTGAAAAAATGAAAAAAATGACTCCAATTTATACATAATAGTAAAGTAGATTCACTTTTATCCAAAATGTCAAAAAAATTACAAAAAGCATATTTCTAGCTTATAGTTTAGTTGATCATCCTAATAATCAGTTGCTACATTAGAATGCCAAGAGGCAGCATGATATGGACATTGCCAGAAATCCATTTTTCGTTTAAATACTGTTGAAATTCGCAGGACTTAGAAACAAATACTTGACCTTAATGCAGCTTGATTCGTAGAATTATAATTTGGCATCAGCATATGAAAATTACGAAACTTTTAATCCGGATGAAATACGTTTTTTAAACCATTCCACATATTTCTGTTAAGAAATCGGCTAACATCAGGTAGAGAATTAAGCTACCAAGAAAAGTTGACAACACAAGACAGGTAAAAACGTGGTCATTTCTAACATCAGTTATACCCGTCACCCGTGGGGTTGAATCGGAGCATATAATCAACTTTCTACATCCAAGTAATATGAATATGATTTAACCACAATTTAGAAACTGTGATGAAAAAATAACTAAAACTGGCTTTCTTACTAATTTGAATCCACCAACACAAATGGGACTCTTAAATAAAATCCCAGCAACAGATTCAGAAAAACAGCAATGAAACAGATATGCTGGAGTTTGAATAAGTACTATACTCGCCATTTTCCACAACGGGACTACCTAAATTTTGTATGGATCTAGTGAAGAACAGTCAACACCACCAACACACAGTAAAAACACAATCTTTAAGCAGAATCTCACTTCTCAAATTGCCCAGCCGACTTAAAACATTCAAAATAATCAAAATGCACCGTGCAAGGAAGGAAAAAAAAGAAAGAAAATCCACATCGGTTTACATCAACAAACATAATCGAAACAAAAAAAAAAACATCAAATCTGGGAAATAGAAAAGGAGAAAGTAGTCAAAAGGGTACCTGAAAGATTTGGAGGACTTTGAATCTTGCACAAGAAAACAATGAACACAATTATATTTTCTTTTCTCTGCTGTGGGCTGTTGAAAAGCAATTTGCTTTATAAACACAACCATAAATGCGGGCTTTTCGTCCTTTCTCAAACAAGAAAATTGGAGTTTTTGCAGCAGAGATTGAGATATAGTGGATACAAGATCACCCTTTTTTCTTTTCTTTTTTGGTATGAACTTAATCAGCTCGACAGCAAAGAAGATCTTGTAATGAAGATTTTTCCTTTCCTTTTCCTAAAAATAAGTTGAAATTCCCAACTACCATATTATTTCCATAAGATGGAGCTGGAGCTGATCTAGAAAAGGTATCACGAAAATTTGAATTCTTGATATTTCGATCACCAAAATTCACTCGTTCCACCGTCTAAATTACTCCAATGGGACAGTTTTTCATTTGTTTATTATTTTCTTAGTTGATCTGATGACAAAGAAAGGAGCACAAATTGAGAAAATTAATGGTGGGGCATTGGCATTATTATTTGCAGAATTATTGCGGATTGCAATTTGGTTTTATTGCCATCGACTTTTTTGGGTCCCATTTTCCATTTCCTAAACAAACATCAAAATACGGGTGACCTTACCGTTGTAGCCTAGTATGTTCTAATTTGAACTTTTTGAAAAATTTTGCAACTTGAATGAGAAAATTAAAGGAATTGTGTGCACACACAACCATAAAGATGGCAATTTACTTGTGTGGTGTGGGTTGGTCTGATTGGTGGAACTGAGATTCATTATCAAAAGAGTAATGTATTTATTTATTCTTTTTGGCATTAAAAAGATAGAGTATTTGAATTTGCCGAATTTATAATACTAGTTAGAATTCTCGTGCAATTTCGTTGTTTTACAATGATTGAATTATAAATAATATAATTTTTATACATTTTAATCATTTATTTATACAAAATATTGTAATATAGTGTGATATTTGTCGATCCAAATTAGTAGATTAAAGTGCGTTTATTATTTAAATGGGACATACTTGTTGGTGCATAAAAGAACTCGGTGGGATTCGGAATTGGAATAGAGACTCGTGAAATCAGGTCATACAATCAGATCATATTTATTAATGTTTTGATATCTTATTATTATCGCATAAGAATTAGAAAGTCAAATTACATTATTGATAACTACAATTTTATTATTATGCATAGGTAATTACATTGTTGTTCCCTAAAATAATTATTTATAGATGACAAAATAGGGAACAAATAATTTAGAAGAAATATAGATATTTTTATAGTAGAAAATATAGATTAGCATAGTAGATAGTAGATACTATTTTAACACACATACAGCAAATTTTATGTAAATTTTAACGAGCATTAATCCATAGATGTGTGGGAATACAATTACAGAAGCAAAGAATCCCAACTCATTGAGACTCTTTAAAATCAAAATCTTTTGTG
Organism: Ocimum tenuiflorum; assembly: GCA_001278415.1. Classification (NCBI taxonomy): domain Eukaryota; kingdom Viridiplantae; phylum Streptophyta; class Magnoliopsida; order Lamiales; family Lamiaceae; genus Ocimum; species Ocimum tenuiflorum. The sequence continues at coordinate 2,398 of AYJT01100126.1, read as the reverse complement.
TTCATTTGTGAAAAGGGGAAAAGTTTGTAACAGGCATAGTAGGAAATTTTAGCAAAAATTTATATTAGATGGTCTGACGAGTTAGACGGATTTAAATATGTACGAATGAGTCGGTCAAATATATAAGAATGAGTTCATTTTAATGGATTCAGACACTCTATATAATCAGTTTCACTGTGCTTAGGAGTCTTTTCATTTTCCAAACACTTTTTTTTTTTGTTCAAAACTTAGCTACTATGATAAAGGAAACTTGCATCTCCTATTTGAACTCAAGGGGTGCATTATATTAGGGTACTTCAATAGTGTTTTTCATTCTTTTTTGCGAAGAAGTAGTTTGCATCTGCTATATGAAGCTTACATTGTGCATAATCATATTTTTGGGTAACAATATTTGTATTTCTTTTTTTGTTCACTATAATAGTCCAACATATTAACCAAAAAAAAACATACTAAATAAAGCTTCACTGTTATATAATAGAAATAACAGTCGCTTTAACTTCGAAACATTGTAGAATTGAATTGACATCAATAAAAAAAGATGGACTTGTAACATTTGGTTGATTCAAATCTCAGTGGGGGATAAAGGACGACATTTCATTAATAATTATTTATAATATTCATATAATTTATTTATTTTATTTCCTTTCTTCAAATACCGATCCATTCTAAATTTCTAATATAATGCACATATTTTTTATTTAGAGTCTATACCTAGGGATGAGAAGGAGTTGAGTCAAAGAAAGTATGACCAAGTTTGAAACCGAGCTTGACTTGAAAATTTGAAAACTTGGTGTGATAGCTCGATTTCACTCGATCAAACTCGATTATTTTATTTTTATACTAATTATTTATATAATATGGATAAATATAAAAATAAGTAATATAATTAGGGACAATAATAAAAATAATATCAAACTCGATAAGGCTGGCAAACCTAGTTCAAGCTTGACCCTAGCCCGAGATTGATGAAGCTCGTGAGCTTAATGAATCGAGCACTCTAAAGTTCAAGCTCAACCCAAGATCTACTCTAGTAGCTCAAATTTTAGAGCTCAGCTCGACGTACACCGAGTTGGATTTGAATTATTCTCGATTCAAACTTGACATATTGTGAGAGTCGATTTTGAATTTTTTTTTATTCAACCATGAATAGCTAAGGAGCTAGCTCGACTCATTTATCCCTTAACCTTACTAGTATATCAGGCCAAATAAAACAATCAGCCCGTGAAAAAGCTATATATTAGGGCCATTATCTTATTATAAAGGATAATTTTACACATAAAACTCGTTTCACTTTTTATAATCCATGTTGTAGATTAAAATATAAAATACTAATTAAAACGCTGTTTTATTCCAACAACCCTATTTAAGAGCGATTCCATTGATAAACCCTTCGTCTTTTATTGGCTACCACCAACTAATTAAACTCCTAGTTATGTTTCACACCCAATTAACCTCATAGCCCCTAGTATCTAAAACCCTAGAAAAAAATAAATAAACCTCCAGTATCCTACATTTAGATGGACAACCGAAACAACCTTCTCCAATCTTGTTTACCTCATCAAAGTTGCCTGCAGCAGTCTTGACTTCTTTCAAAGAAATTAAATGCAACAATTCGCAGTTTCAAAGTCTTAAAACTCTATCCATGAAAAGAAAAAGAAAGCCTTTAAAAATCCTTAATACTTTAAATACCATTTGTTCACCACATAAATCATAATACTGGTTCGGGTTAGGTCCAAGATCATTTAGAATCGAGAACTGACCGTTTAATTAGCGGTAAAAATCAAACGAAGCCAACTAAAATAACATTTATTCGATCAAATTTTTAGGGTCCGATTTGGTTTTTATATATCAGAGCTATACATATCCATATTTGATATCGTAGATCTCTAACTAAGACAAAAATACAACTGTAGTTTTGTATCTGAGGGTCTAACTAGCAATAAAATCAATTAGATCGGGAAAAGATAGATATATACATGTAAATTGTGAATATATTGCAGCTGGCGTATTCCTCATTCACGAAAACATTCATTTAAGTCATGACAATTATTTCATGTCAGGTAATGAATGCTGAAATAATTCAACAAATCCCAAATGTTGTAAAGAATATTTCGATCTATCATTGACGCGCTCCTAATAATCATAAATTAAATTTATTAGTCTCGAAGCCAAAATTCACTTCCCCAAGAATTAAAACTAAATCTCATGAACTTAAAGATGTTCATCTCGTCAATGACATGTATAAATTAGTAGCTTCATATATATGACATAATTAATGTATATCTTAATCACGAAGAATAATATGTGTGCCTATATATTGACACAGACACACATACATATATATACTGTGTAATGTGTGTCGACATAGATTAAACAACAAACAGAGAAAACAAAATAT
>AYJT01100122.1:0-10851 GCA_001278415.1 Ocimum tenuiflorum | reverse complement strand
TTATTTTGGGTGAAAAGAGGTGGCTGCGTGCGTATATATATGCATGTGTATATCCATGCATGGAATATGGAGTTCTTGGCTTTCCGCGGTGCATGCAAAAACATCAGATTATTTATAGTAGAAACAATACACAACGTACAATTTTTTTTCATACCAGGTTTTATTTGAGTTACGTTTGTTGTTTCACGATTTTTTTTTGTTGGTAGCTTGGTTTGGAAATTATTATTGCTTCTACCTATTTGTTTTGGGATTATTTGTCTCAACGAATCATGAATTATTTGTTTTTTGGAATCATTAACTTAATGGTTTTTTAGCTATTTTCCGAGACGATGTTGCCTGCTTAAATTCTCCCATCTTGATAGATATAATATTTCCGTGTTGTTAATGAATTCAGCAATACTAGTATGGACAAGGCCATGCATGAGACTAATTATTTGTAAAAGATAATATTGAATTCTATCTTTGTATGTAGGTAAGTAATAAAGTTTTTTGAATTGCGTAAATAGATTACAAAATTGTAAAATCATCTAATACCACAAAGAAGAGTATTCCTTGTATTATGTTTGTGTTATCTGCCACGTTTATATATATCGATACTATTCACTTTTGGTTCATATGAAACAAAGCAATTTTCTTCGAAGTTGATTTTAATCAGTAAGTGTGATCGTTAATGGAAGAACGATTCGAAAGTAGAATAACATACTATTTTTTAAACAAATAGTAATATTATTTATATATTGACATAAACAATTTTATATACAACATTCTCTTTTATCATACGCCAATATCTCGACTCTTGATTCATTTTTTATTTCGACTTCAGAAGTCATGTAAAAGAATAATAAAAAGTGAGAAAATTCATTTGATCATAAGACCCATAATTTATAGTTTCCAATGCATAACACTATTTTAATCTATCTGGGTGATCTCCATTTCATAATTTATACTAACGCATTTATTTCAAAGCTTTTTATGTTACATATTGCTTGGGAGTGTATCCCCATGTTTAGTTAAACGTGGTGACTTGAGGCTAGAAACAAAAGAAACATGGAGCCCTAGAAGAGGGATGTTACCAATATATTATAATTTCCTATTGTTGATTACCAACATTTCACATTAAATAGTTGAGTCCTCTAGTGATAATATATTCATACATATCTTTCTATCTCGATCTGCTCAAAGTCGGTCTGTGTACATGGTGCCATCGGAATAACTCATCAACTTGGACGTGGATGTCTACTCGCATGCTCGAAAATCGATGCATGGACGGAACCAAACAACTTCTCTTCTCTCACAATCTTTTTCACTTCATCTTCTTCTGCCATAGTAAACACCAGCACCGGAGTGATAAATATGGCGATGGCGTGGTCCACCAGACCTATGATCCCATGAATGGCCCCCTCGGTTCGAGACTCTGTGAGACGAGTTGAGTGGTTGCAACCCTCCTCCATTCAGTTCCTCCTCTTCTCTGTCGTTGTATTCCAACACCAGCCGCTTTATGTCCTGTTTCTCTTCAAGCTCCGCAGCTTCTTTCTGCTTTGTGCTCTGCACCAGAGAGCAATCTCGAGGGATAAACATCTGCTTCGTCTGTTGCTTGCTGCCACGCTTTACTAGTACCTTCACCCGAACTTCCTTGCTACCACCACCGCCTTCATCTGCTGTCTCATCACCGCTTTCACCTTCGGTTCCTCTGCCATGATGTTCTTTTGCAGAACCTTCGAACAGATTCATGGGTATCATCATGTTTATTGTTGGTCGTGACCGCAGCTCTAACTTTCTTGAATCCAAGCTTTCCTGCATCAGTTTAACAATTTGATTTATATTTTCTGCTGAACTTGGAAATGGTAGAAGCTGGATGGTGAATGGATTCAAGTATCTTGCCTGCATCAGAGCTCGCAGTTCTCGGTCAAAATCGGCCACCTCCTCAGGGTCTACCTCGGCCACCTTCTGCCTAATGTGTACCTCGTCGTCTTCATCTGAAGCAGGTTCACCTCTGTCATCAAAGTCGTCTTCGCTTTCACCAACCTCATCCTGGTCAGTTTCTTCATCGTCGTGTTCAATATTCTCAGTGGTGCCACTTCCAGAGTCACTGTCTGTCTCGCCGGCATCATCTTCGTGCAATTCACCATTTTCCTCTCTGCCATTAGCAAAACTTTGTCCACTGACAGATAGAGTGCCAGAACTTGTCCTTCTGGGAGGTTTTTCCGAGTCTGAGAATTTCTCGCTGTGAGCTCTCTCTGCTGAAACTCTGCTGTCAAGCTCTTCAAGTTCAACTAGAGCAGCATTAACCTCCTCAAATGATGAATACCGGATCATTTTTGGCCTCAATTCAACAAATAAGTCCTGAAAAGTTATCCATTTGTGAGATCAGCTGAGAGAAATCACAATGAAAGTTCCACTACGAATAAAACAGTAAATCAGTAATGAACTGGAAAAATCAATTTCAAATATAATTTCAATCTACTCATTTGTTGACAATGATACGAAATATCATTTTACCGAAAGAAATGGCAAAGTTATCAGGCACTGGTGTATGATATCACATAATAAGTGACAATGCAACATAATATAACAAACGTCTATCAGGAACATGGCAGCAGAAATTAGCATCAAGGCAAGTCATGCCAGTAGCATGCAACATCATGTGATGGCTGGGGCTGAAAGATTAATCCAAACACTTGAATGAGGAATCCTACAATTTGGTCAATCATATCCAAATCCAAATTTAAAGGTTAAAAGCAAACTCAACAAAAAGCCGTAATCACTAAATATTTCACTTGATAAAATACATCAGGAAAAAACTGCAATTTAGGTAAGATTATAATCCAGACTGAATATACCAACGAAACTGACCTGAAGATCAAATTCAATATCCAGGGGAAGGGCTCCTTTGCTCAGAATGTACCTTTGGAAATGTACCAAGAACCTATCAAGCTTCCTTTTTGATGAACCTCTATCAAAATAATGTCCACATGTCTCCAAAAGTGTGATGACCATTCTGATACGGAAACAGTCCTCTGGAGGATCCAATGTATCTTGCTAGTATCATGACAAGAAATCAAATCAGTGCTGCTCCAAACATGAAATATTTTATCAATATAGGGGCATATGAGAATTGCCGCAAGATGAGTCCTAATTTAAATGAATTCAAAACTGAGTCACCAGTATAAAAAAATTGTTTATCAGTTAGAGATAAATTGCTCGGGACATCACAATGCAATATTCACTCAGTACAAAAGAACCATATATCTAACATACCATGCCCAAAATGATCTTTAATCTGTTCAATGGATAAGCATTTTAGTTTCTTCGATTAACAACCAGGATTTAGTTTCACTGTATATATAATAAGCTATGACTTCAGGACCCTGTTAAATGTCAAGTAGGATAAATAGAACAAAGTGTACACCCTTGTCCAATTACTCATGATAAACGGCGTAATATTTACTTAAGAGAGAAAATAATGATTATTTCGGAGATAATCTATAGTGTACACATTTCTCTTTTCCCTCATCTATGTCTTTCAAAATTCAAAAGAATAATTGATGCTCTGAGATTAGAGGTCAAATAAGATCAAAGGAACTACTTCCGAGGTATTAAGATGGTGAGACAAACTAGATTAGAAGTCAAATAAATTCTGATGCTTGAACACATCATTTAGGTACTTAAGAAGTGCAGAAAGGTTATGAAAATTTTATCTCATAAAAGAAATAGAAAACCGACATTATAAAACTGAAAGTTGCAAAGAAATAATCAGGGCATAAAACAGTATGAGAACTGTGACACATTTAATATAACACATAGTCTCTCATATAGTGACCAGGAGAAAATATATTTAAATGTGAAAGGAAGATAAGCCAGAAAAATCAGCCACTTCAATTTGTAGCAGATAAAATATTGTAACTCCGAAGATGTGTGATTCATCATAACAGCTACATACCTCAGATGTCCCATGGCCAAAAGTAAGAATGAGATACAGGGTATCAAAAATAACGGATGAGTCAACAAGTTCATAGTTATATAGCTCCCCCAAGAAACGCATGTATGCAATCCGTTGTTGCTGCATTCCATATTCATTCAACTCAAGTCCCACTCTGATTTCCTCTAAAACCTTAACAGACAGAATTCTATGTTAGAGAATCTAGATAAGATGGAGAAATTCTTAAAATTCAAAATATGCACACACATAGGCAATCAAACAGATTAAATAAACAGGACGGATAGTACCCTATTCTATGTTTTTCCATTTAATTGATTTGTTTATAACACAACCTAAATGTAAAATAAAATAAAAAAATTGCAAATTACTATGTTAGATCAGAGATCAAGGTACTAACCTCATCAACAACAGACACTGCAAAGTCATCATGATAGCGACCCAGACTAGCAGTAAGTGATGCAATCAGATGAATCTGACCATATTTTCCTTTGTGAACCTTCAAAAAACACTTCAAGAGATAGAGTTCACACTCGCTCCAAGGTAGTTTACGTAACTGTCGCAGCACATGCTCAATGGAAGACTTATCAAGATCTGAGAAAAGTAGTTTCCTAATATACTGTGGAATACACAGAAGGTTAAAACCCATTTTTCAATATTGGTGGATCATAACTGGCCGAGAAGAGAATAACTACCTGATGTAGAGGAGGACGAACTTTGGAGACTCGTGCAGATCTTTCTGGTGGTTTACACAGGTAATAAGCGTTTTCCACCAAGGTGCTTTGACGTGGATCCAAATTCTTAACATTTTTCAAGCGCATCAGTATCTCTAGCATGTTTGACATGCGAACAGTGGTCTCAGGGGAGCGGTAGAGGAAGCGACCACACGTCTCAAGAAGATTGCAAGCAACATCTATATTATGGTGAGTGAAATCATCTAAACAAGCCTGAAACATTGTAAAAAGGAAAGAACAGTCTCAACCTCATATTTTTTACAATCAATCTTACTGAATTCTTTTTCGGTGTTCATTTATTGAGCCATGAAACAATAGGCCAAGTATTAATGGCAACAGGCACTGTATCTCGGAAATGTTTAGAAAAAAAGAACTGTTGTCGCAAATGATGGGAGAAGACAATACAACCAGCAATTAGACAAAGCATAAGAGATTAGACAAATAAGCTCCTCATACACTAATATAATCTTATTAGAAAGAAATGTGGAAAATAATTTCATTTGTACATCACAGAGAGAGAGAGAGAGAGAGTAATTTATGTACCTTTAGACAGCTAAAAACCAAGCTGGCAGGAGCTACTTTGAACTTGCAAAGTTCTCCAATAAATCGTATATTCCGGATTTTTGTTTCAATATTCATTTGATCCTGCAATGTACAAGAATAAGAGATATAATGAATATCTGGCAAGATTATTATGTGATTTTTCAAACTAAATACTGTGATTCGGTCAAGACCACCTTTTTATTAATTAAAGTATTAAACTCTTCCTCCAACAACTGTAACAGCATGGACGATACATCTCTCATACATGTACACAATGTGGCAACCATTCGTGAGTAGTACGGCAACAGCTCCAGTGATGTCCTCGGGACATTGAACAGAGCTCTCACAAGCTTTTTCCTAGTGGACTTGGAGTTCAGATAGCAAAACTCAACCTGGAACATTAGGATGGATTGTGTAAGTCATTCTATCATATAAATGTTAAAAACATAACCAGGAAAAATAAAAAGCTCAAGCAGGCAAGAGAAAATATTTACTGTGAGCTGGTCAATCAGATCACGGCTCACACAGTTGGGAAGCCTGTGCAGCAGAGCTTCAAGATTTGTCCCATCAAGACCTTTGGTTTTATCCTTTTCAATTTCTCCTCTCTTTTCAGCATCCTTCTCCTTTCCCTTCTCTTTGTCAGCATCTTTGGATTTCTCCTTGTCCTTTTCTTCTTTATCATAATCTTTGCCCTCTTTATCTTCTGATAGAATTGCAGAATCAGCCTCAGGATTTTCTAGCACATCCACCTGACCTTTATCTGGTTCAGGAGCCATATCCTTCCAACAATTTAAGCATGTTAGTGAACAACCAAAATTTTTTATAACATCTCAGCAATACAGCAAAAAGAGTGAGAAAGCAAAGTGTTGAACTCAAAATAGGTAAATCCTTTGAATTTTAAATAGGACCCTAGGAATGTCGTAGTAGTTGTAGTATCATCCTATTCAAGCAATTATTGCATGAGAAGAAAACAACTTATATGCGAATCTTAAGAAAAATGTACAACCAAGACTTTCTTTTTTATGAATTGTACTTAAATTGTTTGATAAACCATTCACTATTGTGAATTAGATCTTTAAATGAAAGTATGAGATAACAAGTTTCTTGTGTATGGGCATCTATATGATATTTCCAAGTTAAAGAAGTAGGGTACAATACTTACTGCTGGCTGATCCAGTGTCTTTGAAGATTGTTCATTTGATTTCGTTTCTGTCTCTCCAAGCAACACCGCAGGAACAAATGCTCTAATCGGGGGAGCAGTCAACAATTTTAGCCCAATTTATTTCATTCACAAGCAAACACAAGAATCAAATAAAAAATCAGTCACCTAAGATCTGGAAGGCATTCATAGAAGGCTTTAGTATCTTCATCATCCCATAGGGCCTCAAGAGTGGAAGAATCTTTGCTGACAACAGGAGAAGAGACATCCTCCCCTGATGTGACTCTCGTCGTATGACTATCCTCCGGCATCGCAGGAGGTTGCATATCAAGTGCTTCTGCTAATCTGCAGAAATAAGATATAATAATTCAGCACAACCCACAGGCGAAATAATAATTCAGCACAACCCACAGGCGAAACAAAAATAAATAAATGCCAGGGAAAATGTAAACGGGAATCCCTAAAAATATCACATAACCAGTGCATTATAAATACACAAGTCTAGGAGGCAACAATGGCCGTTAACTCACGATGACACGCCGCGGCATAGATGGTCATACGATTTCCTCAGCTTTTCATATGAAGTGGCATTTTCCTCACTTAGTTCACCTTTGGCATTCAAAATCTTGGCATTTTCATGCTCCATTTGATGAAGTGACTACAATTGTGAGATTGAAAAAACAGACACTTAGGACACAATAAAATCCCAAAGTACTAGATACAATAAGCTCAACCCAAAGTCCTTACAGCATGCTCAGATAGAAGAAGTTCCACAGCAGCATCGTAGTAAGTCTGGTATGCCTTCCGAAAGAATTTTTTCTGATCTGCTGTAATATTAAGTCCTTTGAGAAACTGTAAGGCATGGGCAGAAGGACAATAAAGTCATCAATACATTCTACATAAATCCTACACTAATTCCAATCATGCAAGTAAATTTACACAATAAAGAGTAAGGACAGACTGCCGCGCCATAGATAAAGTAATAGAGCAACCACCCTGATCCATTATAGTTCATAAAATCTGCCAATGGTGACTTGACCAGAGATAGGTCGTGCATCTACAACTCTTTGGTCGGAAACACACCATCTCATGCTAATAGTTAAAGGTAGGTTATGTTTGAACTTGGATCTATGAAATAAAGATCAGCCACTGCAACCAAACGCCTTTTTAGAAAAAGGTCCTGACTAAATACCTATATACTTAGCCAGTAAAAGCATATATAAATTTTATGTATTATGGAAGTGCTAAACTGTACAGTATCAGATTAGGTTAATGAACACAAATCCAGGTAAAGCATTAAGATGCGTTCATGTTTTAGTTTAAAAAATAGATCTCAGCATAGCAGAAGATGTTAGACGAAGAAATGTTGAATCAAAAACAGAGGGAAAACAATAACAAATACAAAGATGTACCTCCTCAAGAATGTCTTGCCCAGTTAGTGGAAGTCCAAGAAGAAACCTTCCTTGTCGAGCAAAACTCGCAAGAAGGGACAAATTTGTCTGTGTTGTATCACGATCCTTCAAATGCTCCAGGCTAGTAAGATCCTTAATGATGTTCACAAAGATGCTGCTATCTTCTACAACCCCAACAAAGTAAAGCTCCAAAAGAAGCTTCAAGGTACTCCGCTTCTTCATGGCTCTTGAATTTTTGTCTGCATCTGGATCCTCCACAGACTTTCCCGGTACAAAAACTTTTAAGAGACCTTGAACAAGACTGGGAGCAAATTCTTTATATCTTTGATGGAGCAAAGAACAAATCTGATGCCAGGAGATCCTTATTAGATCTATAGGGACCAGGGTAGTCAATAAAACATAAATGATGAAAAGAGATGATTGATGTCCAATCTGCAATTCTGCATATGGTACTGTAGTGCTGAATGTAGCCTAGGAACCACCTTTCATAAAATCTATGTTTTTCATAATTTTACTCAAAACATCATCCAATACACCCTTAACTAGCCCTTAGGATTTCCCCTTGTGTGCCTAACAGTTTTTCCTTACTCTGTGTGTTACAAACAAATCCAGCACATATAATAGATTAATTCTATAACATTTCTCAAATGCAGAAACACAGTCGTCTTATAGTGAACTAGTCATGGTTCAAATCAATGGTTAACTTTGGTAAGTAAAACAAAACTTGAGAATCCACCACAAAGCAGCTTAAACTCGGAATAAGCATTTTCAAAAGATTAACCGCCAGTAATTGCTACCAACTATAAGAAGCCATTGTGAATGAAAAAATAATTGACCCCAGAACAGTTAAATGGAGGACAAGTGTGATAAACGAATACCTACCTGTACAGCAGATTGTATATCCGCAGATTTAAGCTTTGCATCACAGATGGCAGTTACAGCTTCACTGACAAATTTGCTTAAATTAACACTACGCAATTCATCCATTAGACCTTCTCGCTGCTCTTCATTGATTTGCTTTAATTTTTTAATGACTGCTGTATTGCGCTTGATACTGGAATCCAGTGTCCTGAGAAAGCCTGAGTCTGCAATTGACAAACAGCTATATCAGCACTCAGATTCCAAAAAAAAAAAAACAAGCCCCATCCCTAGTAGGACTTGAAACATGCCAGCATCAAATTTGTATTGTGAGAGGGAAAGAAGGCTGAAACATCAAGACAATAGAGCAAAATGCAAGTCATTTCAAGCAGAAGAATAAAATGAGTTTCAACACTCTTAACCATTGTCTAATAAGAAAAAATAATGAGATCTTTGTTGCCAGCAATAAACAAAATTCGCAATCAAATTCGAATATGTCTTCCAAAGGAAAAAGCCCACACGCAAAAATCTCCACTCTCCAAATACACCTTTTTTCCATGTTCAGTTTAACAGGATACAAGGAGCAACGCAATAGCTCTAAAAGGACAAGAAGGAGAAACAGAAGAACAATAAAAAAAAAAATAAACAGTCAAATGTACTCAACAGTGACATCTCTCTTCAGCTCAGAAGTATAATGAAAAAGAACAGTAGATGTTGACAACCCATTTCTATCTCTTCTACATGCTTGATATGTATGCTAATAATACCCCAATTCACCTAAATCAAAATTAAGCTTCCCCGGAAAGCTGTTCTCTTTCAAGTTTGTATTCGCCCATAATAACATCTGTTCCCATGCAGCAATAAGATAACTAGATTCGCATTACATCATAGAACTTGATGTATCTATAATAAGACTCCAGATCACTGGTCAGACTAAATACAAAATGTCTTCAAAGCTGTGAACACCTGAGATCCCTACCACAAGCTACAACGTCCACAAGGATATACATGATAGCCATATATTGGCAGCCAATAAAGCTCTATTCACTTTAAAAAATTCTAAAAATTTCACTAACCTAGCCTTCTACAATCCGTAACCTCTCAGAACATAAAAAATCAAATAGAATGATTTTGCACGATATCCCCAGGCGAATCATTAGGGTAATTATTGGAAGCAGTGAATACAACTGGATTCCTTTCAATAAGAGTACTAACCAGGCCTCTCGGGGTTCAAATTACTCTGACGCAATGACATCTTCGCTTCAATGGATTTCTTAAATTCCTCAAGCCGGGCGACGGCTTCCTGCACCAAATTACTCTATTAGAAAATTCAAAACAATTTATATTTAAAAAATACCACCTTCTAAAGAAGCAAGAATAATCACAGCCGAGAGCACAAGATAATCACTTAACCTTCAACAATTTAAGATAAAAATAAAAAAGCAAATAATTGTTACAAGTAAGCTCTGAAATAGCATACAAATCGAAGCGAGGCTTATTGAACAGAAAAGAAGGATGTGCATCAACTGCGAATAACTAAACACAAAGCAGATGGGGGAATTCAGCGAAGAACTGAAATGAAAATTGCGACCTCGTCATCGTGCCTCTGCTCATCGTCATGTTTCGCTTGACTTTCTCCGGCGACATCGTCACCGTGTTCCATCTTCCTAGAAAGAGAAAATGTAAACTGCGGGGGCGGGTATGTAGTGCGATCGACGTCGGAGCGGAAGATTGGGAGAAAACTGGAGAAATTTTTTTATTGTTATAAATAAATTAATATTGAAATTAGGATACTCAGGGGCTGTTTGGCAAAATCCAAATAGGATTCACAGAGACGGTGCGAGACTGTGAGCTCTTCGATGGTAAAAAAGATCTCATAAAGTGATACAGGAGATTTGCTTTCTTTTTTATTTAAAAAAAAAATTGGTCATTTTCATCAATAGAAATCATTTTGAAAACTAAATGAAAGGATTAAGATCTGAAATTTCTCGTATATTTTTTCTTAAATTAGACAAGATTACGTGTAAGGCACGTAGTACCTTCCTTGTTATAAAATTATAAAATTGTAAATAATATAATTTTATTATTCTTTTAATAATTTATTATATTAACATGACATCTATTTCATCTAAATTAATGAATTAAACTTATTGAGTCATTCAATTAAATAATTGTTGGTCCCAAATCAGAGATATAATGAAATTGCAG
>AYJT01100093.1:0-10071 GCA_001278415.1 Ocimum tenuiflorum | reverse complement strand
TTGTCAGGACATGAGTTTTGAGAAGCAACATTTTGTCCTTATTAGTAATGAAATTCTTGTTTGTTTATGGGATTATGTCAACACTGAAGATGCTTCCTTCTACAAGTAGTGTTTGGCTCTATTATTATGTCTTTTCTTTCATACACAACGCACAGTTATTAATTGGTTAGCCAGTGTTCTGAGAGAGGTAACATGCTTATTGCTAGTTCTTATTTTTCAAATGTCATTTTTGTTCATCTTAATCTTCTTATGAAACTAATCTTTTCTGATTACCGTGTTAGCATTCGATTGAGCTGCTCGGATATGATTTGAATAGCTCATTCTTTTGGGGTTCTACATAGTAAGTATGATTAGTTAAGAGGTTTGAAATGTGATTTTCTCAGTTACGCCCTATGTTTCCATATTTTTGTGATGATTTTGGCGTAGGTTGATGGAAGTGCTGCAATCTAAATCTCATTAGCCATAAGTTTTCCGGTACACAGTGCAGTTCATGGATATCTGTGCATCTAAAATTCATTTGTTGTGATTCAAATTTTCTTGTGGTAATAGTAGGTGGACATTTGAACTGCACTACTTCATCTTCGTCCTGAGAGGGAAAAGAGAGACAAGTAGTAGTTATAATGGAACAAAATGATATTGTCGGATCACTGATCTCCACAGTTGAAAATTTCATTCAAGATAGGTTGATAGACAAAGAGCAAAGGCTCCGCCACAAGGATCAATGCGCAGAGAGATTAGCAGCAGAGAACGAAAGCCCTCACAATGACGTAGAAGTCCGTTACTCTGATCAAGCAGTTCTAGCCAATCTCGACTGGGGAATCGATGCTCTAGAAGAGGCAATCAACACCTCCAACATAGAAACTAAGATGGCACGTCTGGATTATGCAGAAAAAATGCTTCAAGTGTGTGCCATGTTAAACTCTAGCCAGAAAACAGCAGGAGTTCCAAACTCTTATCTCTCAGCCTGGGCTCATCTGAATCTGTCATGCATGTGGAAGTTGAGAGACGACAGTCACAATGCGGTGCTTCACATTCTTGAAATGTTCATCGTTGATCCTTTCTTTTCACGTATCGATTTTGCTCCTGAGCTATGGAGATCTGTTTTCTTACCCCATATGAGCTCCATTGTTGGGTGGTATTCAGAGGAAAGGAGAAGGGTAGTGATGGATGTGATCCCAGATAATTCTGATCTTTCCTTCACTTTGGATTTAGATCACTGCTTCAACGAGAGTCTAGTGTTGTCGGTAAGGCCGGAGCAAGCAGAGAGAATTCAAGAACTGGAGCAGCTTTATGGCCAGTCATTGGATGAGAATACGAGGCTCTACGCGAAGTACTATAAAGATTGCATGAATTATGATTCTGCTACTAGCAGGAAGGCAATCCCTTTGTTGCCGATTGCTGAGCCACCCATGACTCCTTTGTGCGACTTCAGCAGCAGCTCGATTCCAGATTATGTAAAATTTGGCCCAATTCTTCCCAAGAGTGCTGGTTTTTCAGCAGTCATGATTCACACAGCTAAAACAAGAGATGCTGGCAGGTAAATTTCACTATTAGGTTCACTACTGAGGAAAAAAGGTATGTTGTCAAACTTGTTTTTTGTTTTCTTCAATCAGAATGAAGGAGATGTCTACCTTAGGAAATGTGGAAGACTCTGCTAGCTGGGAGGCTGTGGTAAGGTTTTTATGGATTTGCACTAAACTGAAACTTATATTAGTATCAAGCTATTGTAATCTGTGGATGATTTGATATTATCTTTTCTGTCAGGAACGGATCCCGGAGGAGTGTGAGGATTCTGGAAATGAATCAGATGCATATATGGAAGCTATGGACAGATCAAATGCGATTATACCTGTGGGATATTTAACAGAAAAGGATGACGACATTGTATCAGTTTTGAGTAGTAGAAGCATCAGATCGAAAAAGGACATTGAGACAACATCCAGCAGGCAAAGTTTGAGGGCTATAAGTCAAAGACAATCATCTCATAATAGCTCTCCTTCAGAATCTCCTACAACACCTTGCTCAAGGACATCATCTCCAAAATCAGCCAAAAGTTCTGGAAAGATGCAAACGTCTATGCTACGTCTCCTCTCCACCCGAGCAATGGATTCACTTTCCAACTCTTTGCCTGTTTCTCCATTAGCATGTAATGATAACTCAAGCATTAGCTCAACAGAGGCTGATGAAGATATGACAGTATGTTTTAAACCTTATCTTGCTTCAAACTTATTTCGCTTTTTAGGCCTTACACTGAAAGTGTAGTAGACAATCAGGAACATATCAAGTTTCCAAGGAAAAGTGCTCATCAAGTGAGATATGAGAGACATACCCTTCCAAAGAGGTTAACTGCTACTCAAAGTTCTCTCTCATTAAATCAGTTAAAGTAGGAATACTAATTCATGCTTTCATTTTGAAATTTCTTGAATATCAGTTCACTTAATCAAGGTGATGATGGCAGCCTGAGCTATGTATCCTCTCCAACATCTGAGATCTTGACTCCTAAATCAAGGCCACCGAAAGATTTTGTTTGCCCTATTACTGGCCAGATCTTCAATGATCCCGTCACACTTGAAACTGGACAGACATACGAAAGAAAAGCCATTCAAGAATGGATGAGTAGAGGAAACACAACATGTCCTATCACCCGACAACCTCTGTCTGCAGCTTCGCTACCCAAAACCAATTATGTTCTAAAGAGGTTAATCACATCTTGGAAAGACCAACACCCTGAGCTTGCACAGGAATTTTCATGCATCGAAACACCACGAAATTATTTAACCAACACTTGCCAGAACGACATTCCATCAGAATCTTTAACATCTCAGGCATCCAGTCTTCGAAGTCGGAGTAACATAAGCAATGAAGTTGATTACAAGCCTCAAAGATTCACCAGAGCTGCATTATCAACATCACCAACCAGTGTAGCATCTCAAACTTCTGTTGAAGCAGTGGTCGTTAGATTGAAACCATATATTATCTCTATTTGTAATTCTGAGGACTTGCAAGAATGTGAAGCTGCTGTTTTGGAAATAGTCAAGATTTGGGCAGACTCTCATGTGGGTCCAGGAATTCATTCTTATCTATCTTCACCAACAGTAGTAAATGGATTTCTTGAAATACTGTCTGCATCTTCGAACAAGGATGTGTTGAGGACAACCATATATATTCTGTCTCAGTTGACATTTTCGGATGATAGTGTTGGTGATTTGCTGACGAGTATAGACTCTGATTTCTATTGCTTAGCTGATTTACTGAGGAAAGGACTTGCTGAAGCAGCAGTTCTTTTGCACCTTCTCAGGCCATCATTTTCTCAGCTTTCTTCTCATAACTTGATAACAACTCTTCTACATATAATTTCCACAAAAAGCGAAGATCATCTCTATTATGAATATGCTATTGCACCTAAAGATGCTGCTATAGCATTACTTGAACAAATTGTTGTTGGTGGAGATGAGATTGAGAGTTCACATAGCGCAATGAATGTTATAAAAGATAATGGAATTCCTGCTTTGTTGAGCTGCCTTAATACGGTGGAGAGAAGACAGTCTATTCTGTCGATTCTTTTATGCTGCATCAGAATTGATACAACATGCAAGAGTGTTGTAGCAAGCAGAGTGGAGCTGTCTCCTGTTATTGAATTATTTCATGGGGGAAATGATAATGTGAGAGGAATATGCATAGATTTTCTCTGCGAGTTGGTTCAGATGAGCAGGTAAATCACAGTTTTTGCCTCTTTGCATTTTTTTAAACCTTAAGTTTACAGCCCAAGAAGTTAAATTATTATTGGTTTAACTGTCATAAAGCTTACAGATAAATTAATATCAATCTTTCATAATTCATTCACTTAAGACTGTTTCTTGATGCTTTTATCACATTTTTGGTCAACTTCAAAATGCTCAGTTCTTGCCTTCTTGGAATCTAATGCTATTAAAATGTGAATATGTATTTTGCATATGTGAAGATGATCTGCAATTAACCTTCAGTTTTCTTTCCCTGAATCAGTTGGCTGCATGTTTATCTTGCTATTAGGTTAGTTTTCTTTATTGGTCCATGGCTCACGTTGAAATCATGATATTTCAACATAATTCATGACCATGTGTGTTTCTGAATTTCCACAATATTGACAATTAAACTGGAAGTTGTGGCAAATCAGTTACTTTACTAAGGATTGATTGAGAACATATTTTTCGTATTTTAAAAATGCTGTTTAATTGGCTGCTTTACAAGCTCTTACATTGGCTCTTTTAACTTGTAAAACAAAGGTATACTTGCTCTTTATATCTCCATCAAGTATCATAGTATGCAGTCCTTCCCATTCACATCATCCACCAGATTAATCTGTGTTCATTCTCCTATGCTCCAGGAGAACATTCAGCAACCAGATTTTGCAGATAATCAAGGATGAAGGAACTTTCAGCACCATGCATGCCCTTTTGGTTTATCTACAAATGTCGCCAATGGTGCAGAAACCAGCCATTGCCACTCTTCTTCTCCAGCTTGACCTGTTGGTTTGTTTTCCTTCATTCATCTGAATCAATGTTAAGTAATTGGTCTGATATACTCAGGTCTTCTGATTTGAGGGTTTTCATGCTAGGTTGCTCCCCAGAAGACGAGCATCTATAGGGAAGAAGCCATGGAAGCGTTATTAGAAGCACTTCATAGAAAAGATTTCCCATCTTCTCAAGTTATGGCACTTGGCATACTGTCGTCTCTTTCAGGACATTTCAGTAGTTCTAAGAGGACATATATGGAATGCTGGTTGCTAAAGATTGCAGGATTCAGCCAACCTTACAATGCTATAATGAAAGGAGAAGAATCCAAGACCAATGAAACAGAATTTGCTGAAATCGTATGGAATTGTGATTTTTTGTTTTTCTGAAATAATGCTGTTTTCACCTTACATGACGCTCAAATGAATGTTCTTAGAAAGAAGAAGAGAAAGCAGCAAGGACTTGGGAGAAGAGAATGGCGTTTGTAATCTCAAACCATGAGTCAGGGCTGATTTTCAAGACTTTGGGGGAATGCCTTGCAAGTAATTCAATAGAGATCGCGAAGTCTAGCCTTGTCGTTTCTACATGGCTTGTGTACATGCTTTACAGTTTTCCTGATTGTGGCACAAGAGATGTTGCCCGGAAATCATTGCTCGACAAGTTCATCAATGTCCTACAATCATCGAAGAACCTCGAAGAGAAGATTTTAGCAGCCCTTGCTCTCAGAGGATTTGTGAGTGAACCAGGTAGGTAGTTACTCGATCATAAGATTATCAAGCAAACTTTAATGACTGTATTTTCTTGTTCCCGCAAAAGGCGGTTTGGATGAGGCCGGGGTGTATGCTAAAAGCATATGGAAGACGTTGAGGCGGCTTAAGAAGAGTTGCACAGTAGTCCATGATATAATGAAAGCACTAATGAACTTGCCCTATATGGATGCTGTAAGTAGCGTATATAAACAGATCCTAGTTCATTACATGGAATCATACTTGAAAGTAGAACTGCCCTTGTCTTATGCAGGCAGAGCTATGGTGTTGCGTTGAAGGTCCTGAGTTGGATGTGACCATGAACGGAGAAATCCTATCGATGCTTCACATTAGAAATCGGCTGATAAGCAGCCATTCTGATGGGACTATAAAGGTATTAGTATTTACTCATGTACATTGTTACTGCAACTATGCAGTTCTTGTTTATGGGTTCTGTAATTTTCCTCTGGACACAGGTATGGGACACTGGAAAAAGAGCTCCGCGATTAATTCAAGAGGTGCGTGAACACACGAAGGCTGTAACTTGCCTTTACGTTCCTCCTTCTTGCGACAAGTTATACAGTGGATCTTTAGACAAAACAATCCGAGTAAGGCTCCACTGTCTAATGTCAAATTCTAAGCAATAAATTTTGTCAATGAAGACAGATTGTTGTCTCATTTTTGCATAACAGGTTTGGTCAATCAGACAAGAGGAAATTCATTGTGTCCAAGTTCATGATGTGAAGGAGGCAGTGTTAGCTCTAGCAGCCAATGCTAATATGGTGTGCTTCTCATCCCAAGGAAATGGAGTTAAGGTTGGCAATTCGAACCATCTACAATAATCCAAGTCCCACCATTTATGCAGCCATAATACTTAAAAATAACTGCTTTCTACAGGTTTATAACTGGTCAGGGGTTCCCAAAAACATCAGCTTCAACAAACAAGTCAAGTGTCTCAGGCTGGACGGCAACAAACTCTACTGTGGGTGTTCTGGTTATTCCATCCAGGTAATATGATATATGAACTCTTGAGCATCCGAGTGTTTTTATATTGAAATTTGTCGGGTCGCACATTTTTTTTGTGGAAATTAAATTGTATAGGATCAATGTAGAGAATTTCTTGACTCTATTTTTCGGTTTAGTTCTATAGGTGTTTAGCTTTCCGTTTCTCATTGTAATATTCGGCTTTAGTTCATTTTCAGTTCTGTAAGTTCATATCTTTACTTGTAACTAATTTTACACCCACATATTTCGCGGTCCAACAGGATTACTCATTCTAAGATGAAATAGATTATATTTTTAAGTTATCATCAGAAAATATATTTAATCATCAATATTATCAATATAATTATACCAAGTCTATAAGGTATTAACTGCACATCATATTACATGTACAAATGAATTTAACAAAAATAGAAGGAGTAAAGTAAAACAAAAACTTACAAAAAAGGAATCTGATGTAAAAAAAATCTAATTCGAGTGATAAAATAAAAAGAACTATGTTTATATTAGTTCCAAAGAAATTATTATAAAAATAAATTTAAAAGAAAATATAAAATTGGTGAAAATGTAATGTTTTTAGAGGAAAATGACTCGATGTAATTTTATTAAGGTTTTTTATTGCTAATTCTATAAACAAATATATATAGTATAAATAGATAATAAAATAAAGAAAAAAAAGAAATAGTGCTGATGATGTAATATTTTTGAGAGCGAAAGTTGCAAAAAATGTAATTTGGAAGACTGTTCTGTTTTACTGTATTAGTAGATTTCTCATTTCGTAATGAAGAAAATTTTGGGTAATGGGAACAGGAGGTAGATTTAAGGACACACACATCATCATCATTCTACTCCGGCACCAAGAAGCTACTCGGCAAGCAAACAATCCACTCCTTACAAATCCAAGACGGCCATCTCTATGCCTTCGGCTCCTCCGTCGACAGCATAGCAGGAAAGGTACGAGATTCACACCACCTTCTTTACTGCTCTGTTCAAAAGAAGCTTATCGTATTTAACGATGCATCGCATTAGGTGTTCAAACTGTCGAGCAAGGCAGTTGTGGGATGTCTGCCAACTGGTCTCGATATTCAACACAGCAGTGTGAACAATGATCTCATTTTTGCAGCCACAAGATGTGGGATTATTGAAGTGTGGCTCAGAGAAAGACTCACCAAGATTGCTTACATCAAAATGGGAAGCGCGGGGCATGCCAGAATGACGTGCATTGCGTCTGACACTGATGGCCAAAGGCTTTTTGCTGGAACATCTGATGGCAGGCTACAGGTAATATCGTTGATCTCACGATTAATCTATATGTAGTTTATAAATATTTTTACTGATTTGAATATGATATTTGTGTAGTTGCTAGTGAAAAGTACAGAGACGTAGGATAATTGTTCTGATAAATGAGATGAATTTTATGCTAATATTTTTATTATTTGCATGAATACATGAGATAGAGTTTCTGCTTATTCATAGCTTTTTTTCCCTTTTAGTATATAATATATATAGGGTATTAATGAGAGTTAAATTTTCTCAGATTGTAACCTGAGTATTTTTTTTTTTATAATTTTTAAACAGATATTAGTAAAAATACTATGAGTTTTAGTAAATTTGTGACAATCGCAATGCGGTACTTAATAGGCAAATATTGGTAGAAAAGGCACGCTTGTATAATAATAATAGATGGGTTGATATATAAATAGATGCATTGCAACAAATTTTTGTATTTCATCAATTGTATATGTTTTTTAATTAGGAAAATTACAAGTAAATATAACCTTTTTCACTCTATTAAGTAAACAATTTGAAGTGTTCAGTGAGTCGATCTTGAATTTTCTGGTGTTCAACTCAATTAATTATAAATTTGTGGATGCTAATTGTATAAATAAGTCTTAATTTTGTTTCTATCCAATAGATTTATATCCACATCTAAAAAGTAGTCTTAGCTAACATATGAAATTCGATCACTTTTGTTGCTGCGCTATCTGCAGGTATGGAGTTTGGATTAAGAAGATTGTTCTATGGTCATTGATCAAGATGGTTTTCATTGATTATGGTAGTTTTAGGAATTATTGTTGATGTGAGACCTATGTGGATTCATCCAATTGAATAATAATAATATATGGTGATGTTGCACGTTATACACAATTTGTTTCTTGGTTATTTTATTCGACTTGTTACTAATTTTAGTATATAAAATAATGTCTTCAACGATAATATTCTCCGGCCTTTTCATCTTCAATGTTTACATTTTTTTGGATATAGATATAATAACTTGTAACATAATAATATCAATATATAACACTGATGGAGAGAAAATAATATGCTGTTTCCAAAACTCATCGTTCAGAGTAAAATTATTAGTTGAACCTAGATATATTATATATTATCCACGGAACACATAAAAAATAAATCATCTCATATTGTTCACAAACCACCTATGAACTTACTTCTGAATAAAATGATAGTCAATTCAAGACACTGTTGGATAAATCCCACGTAAACGAGGGCTAATGGACACTAAATAATGATTGATAATAATTTTTTATTTTTTTCTTAATGCTCAAGTAAGGGATATGATTCTCAGTCTAAAATTCTTGCCGACCAAGTTAAAAAACAACATACATTAAGAGAGGGAGGGAGAGAGAGAGAAAATTGAAGTCATAAAATCTGAAAATAACAATGATTAATAATAATAATAATTCTTTATTGTTTTTTCTTAATGCTCAAATGAGGGACATGATTTTCAGTCTAAGATTCTCGCTGACCAAGTTAAAAACAACATACACGAAGAAAAAGGATAATTTTATTTGGAAAAAGAACCCCAATCTTAATTTAGCTATAATTATTATTGTTGGGTAAAATTGACTTAACCCAATTAACAAGGCTCAAATTGATTACATAACACTGACCCACAACGGCTAGCACTAATCCGGAGGCTAAAGGCCCACCCGTCCAAAAGCCTATCAAGCTCTGAGCTGAGCTAACTGAAATTGAAGCTGAAGAACTCTGGATGGTTAGAATGGGTACCCACGATTAGGGGTGTGCAGGAACCGAAACGCCACCAAAAAAAATCGAGCCGAACTGTAGCAATTTGGGGCGGTTCGGTTTGGTTAATGCAAGAAACGGTTCGGGGATCGGGTTAGGGAATGAAAAACTGAAGTCAATTCGGACGGTCCTCGGTTTTTGCAAAAAAAATTCTCGGATGTAGCCGACCGCCCGAATTATTTGTAAAGTCCACTTTAATTATTAAATTTTATATCTTTGTAAGGGGAGCAAGGGCCAACCATCATATTTTTGAGCCAATCACCATCATCATTATGCTTATGCCTAATTAAATTTCTTCATCCTTATTTCGCAGTCTTCTGTCTCCAAGCCCTCGATTTCTTCCCTACACGTCCTTCGCTGTCTCCCATGAGTCATCATTCCATTATTCACTCTCCTTTCTCTCTCCAACGACTCGATTTCTTACCTATGCCTACTTCTCTATCTCTTATCCTTCTATTATTTCTCACACCACTCACCCACCTCCATTACATCTATCTATCGCAGTCAGAAATTGCAGCCGCTCCCGTTCGCCGTCGCTCCGCGTGATTCCTTCATCAACCCAAGCCTGCCGCCGTAACTGATTGCACCGATAACTACAGTTGCCCCCTAAAATTTAAACTAAGGTTTAGATATTAAATCTGATTTTACGTTTACAATAGATGAGGAATACTTGGTGTAAAAAATGTTCCTGCATTTCTCCTTCAATATTCACTCGTATATCAGTTTATTGAGCAAAACACATGCAACTCTTTCTTCTCTCCCTTTATTTTGGACTGCTCAGGTTT
>AYJT01100079.1:0-12361 GCA_001278415.1 Ocimum tenuiflorum | reverse complement strand
AGTGCCTCTAAACTAAGTGAATGGGGTTCTATCTGTTTGGGTCTCATATAGCCCATTCATAAAAATCCATTTGTTAAAATGCTTACATGCTCTATGTCTCCTTATGGCTCCCCCTTTCTTTTCCGAGTCTCTTAAAATGCTATTAAAATCCCCACCAATTAGCCACGGGCACGCGTACTCATTAGCTAGAGAATGGAGATCTTTCTATAACCATTTCTTATGCCTCGGTTCCGGACTCCCATAAACAAAAGTTACCCAAACTCTTTTCCCCTCAACACTTAATTTAGCATGAATGCATTGTCTCGAGCACAAGATAACTCTCAACTCTAAATCTCGATTCCACAAGAGCCATATGCCCCCCGAGAAACCCTTGGCCTCCACTTTAAAAAAGTGATCAAAGCCACTTTGTTTAATGAAATTATCCGCTGCCACCCCACTGATTCTTGGTTCACATAGAGCAACAATGTTGGGTAGATATTGTTCCGTTAAAAGTGGAAAAACTCTACGAAAACTTTTCGAACCCACTCCCTGTACATTTCGTCATAAAATATTCATGGAAAAAAGAGGTTAGGGGGAAATTCATACCGCATTTTTGGATGTGTTCACATGCTCTTCCAATTCCATCGACATATCAAGCATAAGGTCACCTCCACATCCAGTCCTATTAAAAGGTTTCCCTAGTTGTGTGCCATAATCCTGGAGTGACTCCATGATAGTATCCTGTCCGGAGGTGTCATGGGCCTTCGAGGGTAGATATCCCTCCCTCTAGCTAGGTTCATGTCTTCTATTGTGAAAGATGGAAACATGGTGATTCTCAGGGTTCAACCCCTTCGTTCCTAAAAAGATTAGTGGGCCACGTGTCTGTGTCTGGAAGTCTAACTTGTCACCAACTAATGGGTGGACCTTTTCCTTTGGTTGAAGTGTATTACTTGCGGTATTTTTTGCTAGTGTTGCGCGAATATTGGCTAAGTGTTTCCTTTGGCGGGACGAGCCTACCTGCTGGCCCACTTCCTGGGTCATGTTATTAGGGTTCGCATTCTCCTTATGCCTTATATCACCTTTCTGATTTCCCTTACGGCCAACGGTTTGTCGTTGTAGTCCCCTTTCAATTCGAAACGAATCTCATCAACTTCGTTATGGATATGAAATTGCGATCCAGTTACCTTATCCGTCCTATGATTTCTAGAGAAGGTCTCGGCTACAGTCCCGAATTTTCTGTTTTGGGATCTTTTGGGTTTTTGCTCTACCATCCACGGCCCATATCCCCAGCGCTCTTCTGGTAGGTTCTCCGGCCGCACCTCCGTACTGTCATCCATGTCATCCATCCATTTCCCTCCGGTACTTTCCTGGACATCCACTGCGCTACCATATGCTGAATGATCGTGGCCATAGAGGCCGCATTGGAAGAAAATTTTCAGAAGAGTCTCGCATTCAACCATTCGAAGTTTACCCCGTATTGTAAATTATGTGAGCCGGGGTTTGGTTAGATCAAGTTCAACAGCAATACGGGCAAACCGTCCCCTTGAATGTCCCGCTGTCTAGTAATCCAACTCAGCATCTTCTCGATAGTTCCTCCAATGGTTATTAGGGTTTTCTTATCATAGCAACGCACAGTCAAAATATACATTGCAGGGTTGCACATGTAGATAATGGCCCAAGATGACCCAAGTTCCTCTTGTCATCGCCTTCACCCCCGCATCTCGAGAGTGGAAACAAACTTGATAATAGTTATTTTCCAAGTCCATCATTGAGTCTTGTATCATTGCTTGCCATTGAGCCTTTAGGCGATTGAGAAGCATCATATAACTAATTGATTTACCCATTAATTTAATGACAACCGCAAGCAATAACTTCTCATAGTATGCCGGAGAAAACTGGATGTCTGGTAATTTTTTAGAATGATCAACCACCACATCATCCTTTTCACCTTCAACCCAGACTTTTTCAATATCAACCTCAACATGATCGCGAGTCCTACTAACCATATCCCGCAATGAGAAGCTTGGTTTTTGTGGCCCCTCCCTAGATTGACCACTTGATCTCGCCCTTTTCATCGTTCGCGTCTCCAAGCTTGACCCCGTCGCCACTGTGTGAAGCGCCGAAAAATGCTCTATGAAGGGACCCGGTGGATCAACCCCCGGGTCCGGCTGCAACGATTGTGCGGCGCCAATCTCCAGTAAGGTTTCTGTCATTCGTCTAATTGGTGCTTCCCAAAAAAGGAACTTTAATTTGACTTAGTGGGCTGTCATAAATAAAACATTCTTACAAAAGACAAATTACTCAATTGCCACGATATAAGGTTGTTTGAGATTTTATTGAGAATTACATGTCTAGTCAATTGCTCAATGCAGATTTTTCGTTATACATTTTTATATTACTCTTCGTATTACATCGAGTTTTAATTATTTTATTTAAAATTTATTTTCAATTTTTTGTATGTTTTGCATTATTGTAGAGATATTAATTTGAATTTATTGGATTGAAATTAGATTATATATTATTTTTTCAATTATTATTAATTATTGACTATTAAAATTGATTGTTTATAATTATATACTAAA
Organism: Ocimum tenuiflorum; assembly: GCA_001278415.1. Lineage (NCBI taxonomy): Eukaryota > Viridiplantae > Streptophyta > Magnoliopsida > Lamiales > Lamiaceae > Ocimum > Ocimum tenuiflorum. The sequence continues at coordinate 9,800 of AYJT01100079.1, read as the reverse complement.
AAATAAATATATACCGTGATTGAATCCAATAAACTCACATTAATGTCTATAAAATTAGTGTGTGTGTCTATATATATAATATTGTACCCTCATTATATATTTATCTCTTTACTTACAAATCTCGAATTCCCAATTTGAAATTTCTGGGTGCAGCACTGCTTAGAACATGATGGCATTAACTTCCGTAGCTTTTTTGTTTGTTCTATGTTTTATTATTATTTGCTTAGGCAAAAGTAAATAAATAAAAAGGAGGCATTAATTGTCGGCCCATGTGCAAGTCTCTCCCACCACCATAGATATATATGGTGTTTGCAACACATTAGTCAAGCAAGCTAAGTAAGTGCTCTGTAAATTAGCTAGCTAGGTAGCTAAGCTACACTCTGCTTTCATATGGCTATAGTGCTCTAACAAAATGCAACTTGGAGAGATATGGAAAGTTATACATCAATTCCATGTCTTTTTATCCAACTTAACTTATTCCATCCACCACTTCATCTTGTAGATATATCTTTGTACCATATGTTCACGTGTGCATGTCTCGAGATAACAATCATAATATTTCATCATCTCTTCTTCAACTACTTTCATCTTACACTTTGATCATATGTTTTTGCCAACTAATTCAAACTTAAATGGACAGCCTACCTAGACTCTTGATGTTGATTACTGATGGAAATTGGAAAGTTTTTTTCTTAGCTCCAATAACAATGCATTTTATAGTTTCCTCCACATGCCTCACTACCTATTTATCTTTTAGACTGAGCGATATAAGGAATTGTCATATCATACAAACGTCTGTTTTAAAGTTACTGTGAGGCAAAAAGACTATCACAAACTCAAAAAAGTAAGCCAAGGTTGATCTCATTTCCTTTGACAGTTGATTAAAATAAAAATTAGTATTTGCATATATAATTTACTTTCTAACTATTCGGCAAGTACATCATATTCATTCCCAATTTTTGTAGTGCATTGATTTTTCAGTTTTGCATGACCTATATATCATATATATGTACAGCTACATGAATTAATTAACACACATGTATATTCGTCAATTATTGATTGGCCAAATTAATAAAGTAATAAGGGTCACACTTTACGGACCAAAATTTATTAATAGTGTGAAATTTGTAGGAGTGAGTCTTGTATGTAAATTAAGATTGACAAATATATGCTAGTGCATATAACTGATGGTACGGTTGCAACCATCCGTGGTTGCAAAAGAATATGTAAATCATAAATTAAAAAATGATTTGTACCAAATGAAAATGCTCGGTTTGGTTAGATTCGATTTTTCTATGCACACCCCTATTAAAATGGATGGAGAATGAAGATGAATTCACGCGCACTAGCTAGGAATAGAAGCAAATATATTTAAGGGCAGGAATAAAGAATATGATATTTGTTTTGCTCGGAAAAAGAAAGAATATGAGATTTATTTATAGAATTTGGAATGAATTATGTTTTGTGGAGGGGGCATTAAAAGCTCCTCAGAAATTGGCTTTTGGTGCACGCCTGATAGCAATTCCTTTGAATCTCTCTCAACACACAATTCAATTAGGAGTCGTTTTCTAGCCACTTAAGCATGCATTTAGTGATGATGGAACAATAGATGTGGCAACTAGGGTTTACATTCGATTAATGGCTTCACCAATCATTCCAAGTTACAACCAGAACTCGACCGATATACATATATATAGATAATTTCACAAGATTCTTTTTAATTTAATTTTCATGGTATATTGGGGTTTGAAGGACTTAATAAGATATCATTCATTAATTAACTTGTCGACGGTTAATTTAGTTGTTTTTTATTTTATTTTTTTAATGCATTTCTTAATCTTACTATATTTTTTAAGATTTTAGGGGTAATAATGTAAAAATTCATCAGACTTATTTCTCTCCTTGTCTAAAATACTTATAAAATAAATTAATGTTACTCACCGGCTATAAATTATTTTTTCACATACTATATATTAAATTTACAATCTTCCAGACAAACTTCGTCGCTATTACATATGCACATTGAATAAAATCACAAGAAAAATATGAATCAATGATAATGTGCACAAATTACATAGTTGTAATTCATACAATTTCTAGAATATACATGAAACTCTACGATTCATGCATGGTTTTATATAGAAAAATGCACGCAACGTTTATAGAACAATATAGTGATTTAATTTCAAAATATGAATATGCAGAAATGATTTAATGCATAGTATTATCATTTTATAGGATAATGCAGCAATACCATATTCTTGTTTGAGTACTAAATACCATATTATGCATGAATTTCAGTGTTTTGCTTACAAACATATACACAAATAAATGAATCCTACATTTGCGAGATGTTTGGGCACTAGATAACGTACGGAATATGCTATTTGTGCTTATTTATGCGTAATTGTTTATTAAACGATGTAGTATTAATTACATGCGTAATAAAACCCACATTACCGAGGTGTTTGGACACTAGATATACATAGCACAATACACATAGTTTTTAACAAAATGCACAAATGAATCTCGTATTCGTGAGGAATGTGGATTTGGGACATTTTTCATTAGCATGTCGGTGAAATGTGTGTAGTAATCAAGTAATGTTAAAATTCTAGAAAAAAATTCAACTATTGATCTTGTATTTTGGTTAAAAAAAATGTGGCATTTTTGTTATAGTTTTTAAAAAACCATTTTCTTGAAACTAAAATATATTGAAAAATGGGGTTAGTTCAAGTAACGTATATTTTTTTGCTCGATTTTGGTTTTTACTTCCGACGCGATGCTTGATCTTCACTGAAACATATATTTTATATCTATGAAACGTATAATTCGGAAGTGTGGCTAACACAATGCAAAAGTCTAATTTTCCACAGCTACATGCTTGATTCTTTTTTCCCCTTAAAGAAAATGAGTTGTTTTGAGTGGGGAACATGATTTGACCCTCTAAAGTCCAACAGAGAAACTTCATTTAATCTATTAAGCTTCTACCATATTATATGCACGTATTAATTAATTGATTATTTCAATCTCATCCTCTCATCTATTACTACATTTATCTTCTATATTTCAGAATTCTCCTTTGTTTTACTAACTGCATTCATTGAAGATCGACCCCCTCTACTTCCATAACGTATTTTACTATCAACTTTATTAATATATAATAGTTATTAGAAAATAAAAACTTTGTATTGTATTGTAATGTAATATTCTATTTAACATATATTAAAATTTTAATTAGAAAATAATAAAAATTATATATCAATTTCATTAAAAATAATATCAAAAAAGATAAAAAAAATTTGAATACTAGAAATAGTTATAAACTTAATTGGGTAGATGCAACCCTATGTGCTAAATACTAAATAGTAATAGTAAAAATCGATTTAAAATACAAGAAATCAATATTTAGGAAAAAAATGAATATTGATATAGAGATAGTTGAATGGATGATGAAGCATGATTAAGAGTAAAAGATTCTTTGCTCAAAGACAAAAAATTATGTTTGACAAAAATATTATTTAAATAAACTGTCCTTATGTCATGTCCTAATTATAATATCTATCTAGTAAAAAAAATAAAATATTATATAGTTTGGAATGTTATAAGTAAAAATGATTGAAGTAAACCTTGAAATTATATAGTGGGAAATCATATTCCCGAAAAAGTAATAATGGGAGGGACAAGATGAGGAGACATTTGAAAAGACGAGCAGAGAAAACCACAAGTTAGTTGAGGCCCGTTAGTGGTTAATGGGCCATGTTTGCCACTTTTATCTAAAGCCCAATTCCTTGGTCCGGAGGGGCTCTCTATCAACTGCGTCTAATATTGACACGTGGGCAGACTTCACTCCAATTGTATCCTCAAAAAATATTACATCACCAATAGTCTTATCTTTATTAAATTAGGTTACTTCGAATTCGGAAATCCTGTCATTTTCATTTTGCGAGTGTGTGGGGATCCTCTTTTCTTTGAATGAAATGTGTGCGATTAGAGATGGGACATTTGTTTGAGAGAATTTTATCATTTCATATCATATTTAGTTTGAATTTATAACCATTAACAATGGACAGACCTAGAGTTTAAACGCCGTGGGACCGGATCAATAGACAACATATGATAATGGAGATGCGATAGAAGTAGTCAATTGACGGCGACATAAGGATTTACTGTGTGTGAAAAATCAAATTTAATGGGTGATATATATTATTTTTAAATACAACCTAAAACTTAAGGAAAATTGTTAAAATCATTATGAAATCGAATATGTCTCTACATACAAGTTCTGATTTTATATTTATTTAAAATGCACTTCTGAATCCTTATTACAAAATTGTGTTACACTATATAGATTCTTGACACGTGTTTAATTAAGGGTGATAAATTAAGACATAATCCTTCCTTATTATAAATGTAATTTAACACAATTATGTAATACAATATGTAACACAATTATGTAATATGAGATCCGGACTGTTAAATATAGCCCCACTTCTAAAAAAAAAACTCGTGGGGTTCACTGCGGCCAATATGACAAATATGACATTAGGTATTTAAACGTACGATTATCCTTATAATTATTCATCTTTTAGATTTTAGATTGTTCACATATGATTTATTCATTTTTTTAAGAAATAGTCTATTGCCAACTAAATTTTTTCTTGTTAATTTCTTTTACTCAAACCTTTCGCATCATATCTGCCAAAAGAAAAGAAAATAAAAAATAGCATATCGAATTGAATTTTGTTTCCATTAAATTCGAATATCAAATATAATTCAAACTAGTCTTTTATTATAAAAACTTAAATAAACTAAATTCATCAAATTTAACTTTGATTATTTTTCCAATTGAAAATGCAGTACATTGGCGATGAAGGAAGAGATGGATGCCACAAATAACTATATTAGTTCCAAAAAAAAAAAAACAGTGTTATGAATAACAATGACAAAATCACTACGAAAATAACAATAATGATGTGCATGTCTTCACTTGCTGCAAACCACCTCCCAACCCAAAAAACGTACCTAAGATATCCACCAACAATTTAACAACAGTTCCACGACATTCTTTTTATTATACTTTTTTTAAAAATTTGTTATGTTCAGTCGAATTATTGTGCCAGGATCAAAGTTATATTTGACGAGACTAATTTAGATTGAGTTAGATTCAAGGGGTCCTGAAATAGATTATATGGATTTGAATTAGTTTTTAGGCTAGATTTGATAAATAAGAGTAAATTGATGGGTTTAAATTAGTATGAGAATGTTTGCTTAAAAAACTTTTGAAATTTAATGATTTAAAAGTAGTTTTGAGTTTATTTGATATTGGCTTTACATTTTAAGTTGTCATTAATTGAAGATTGTATAATCTATTTCACTAATTAGTACAGTGATTACACACAAATAAGTTGAAGATCATATAATTATACGAACAGAAACCGATGGTCTAGCGAAAATGATTGTTTTCATTCCTCAAAGGCCAACTGGATTCTATTTGAAATTTTTGAAACCAACCTGGCCATTTTTAATTTCACGTGGCCGGTTTGACTGATCTCGACCAAACCGACCTCACTCCTAGCTATTTCACTTCTTTGACAATTTTTTTTGTCAGTTAATTTAATAGTTTATTCGTAACTAAATATTGTCGGAAAATCCTTCTGTGAATTTGAAATTATTCTAGGTGAAAATTTAAAAGAAAATAAAAATCAGATTTGATTACACGTGCCCATACCAATAAAAGGAGTAATTTTATTCATAGTTCTTCACCCAAAATTTGTATTACAATTATAAAAATAAAAAAGAATAATAAATTTACTATTTTAGTCCAATGATATAGCTCTCCGAGACACGGTCCGCGTCAACGGCCGGTCAGTCCACCGATTCCTTGCTGGAACAGAAGGACGAAATTCAAGGCGCCATTCTTCAATTCTTCATCGAAATCAATTTTAGTAAATTCATTTATTAAATTTCAGAATACATGATGAAAATAGAATTTATGGTGCAGCTAAAAAATCAGAGAAATAGGCGGAGGGCAGTTTAATGAGCAGAGACTAGTTTTTGTTTCTGCAACAAGTATGGGTTTTGAAAATCGAAAATTGAAAACAAAATGTGGGAAATGATTAAAGATGCTATATGACTTCTTTCTTGTTCAATGTTCTCAGGTTATATCTTTTTTATGATAAATAGTAAATTTATTAATATTTCTAATTCTTATAACTGTAATATAATTTTTAGGGATCACGGTGACCAAATCGGGGGCCGTGAATAATGAAACATGGCATGAGTCTATGACATGCATGAATTTGTGGCCCATTTTTTGTTTTTCTATTTTGGGAGAAGAGTCAAATACATAAAACCAAACGCTCATTACATTGTTACATTTTTTTGGCCCAAATATTAGTACATCAATTTCTATAAAAATTTTATCCAATTGTCTCTTCTTATTTCTTTGACAGATGATTCACAAAAAAATATGAATAAAAGTAAAAAAAAAAAAAAAGAAGAAGAAAGTACTCCTTTTATGTATGAAAAAATATTTTAAATTAAATGTAATCTAAAGAAATGATTGTGACACCTAATATATATTCGATAAAGTGTAATCCCTATGTTATATTATAAACCCTAGACTTGACTAATAAACTCTAATCGGAATGGATAAAAATCGTAATTGAGGCGAAATAAATCATAATTAAGATTAACAAACCTTAAAATGTCTATATTTTTTATTTTTTGATCATACTTTTAGAATAAATGTGGGATGATGCATCTTAAATTAGGGGAAAATTAAAAATAGCTTTAATTTTATACATATTTTCATGGTTTGGATCTAAGATGATAAAATTATAATAATTTAAAATTTGAGTTAATTTTGATTACATAATTATGACATCAACTTTTTATTTTTTTAGAGTAAATTGGTAGGACATTCAAATTTCTATAGCTTATTAGACAGTCTAGTAAACATTTTGCAAAAAAATAAAAAATTATTCTGAAATCTATATCAATTTATTTTGCATTAAGCTTTATTTATTAGATTTTCATATTCTATAGTGCAACTTATAAAAATTTACCAAGCATCTAATTCTATAACTTCGCATATTTTATCTTTACCATAAATTAATATTTTCTTTGGCATTTTCAACTTACCGATCTCTTTTAAAAAGTTGAGGCGAGACAAGTTAGCTAATTTTCCGATTTAATATTGTACGATAACCTCTTGTCATTTATCATGTTTATGAAAACTTTTTTGTCTTTTACCCGACTCTATAACTCTTCACAAGAATTGTTCAGAAGCAAACACAAGCAACTTTCAATCATGCCATGACAAAAAATATATTTATGCTCATCTTAATTATAAAATAATTATGCTGTTATAGATAATTTTATCGTCAACTTTGAGACATAAACTATTCAACGAATTAAATGAAAAACACAAGCAATTAGAAAGTCGTCCCAAGGTCTTGCATACTTAATTGATAAGAATTCAATGTTACATAAATGAGCATTGTGACTTAAGTATGTCTATTTCTACAAATATTTTTGTGTCTCCTAATCCTAATGGATATGGAAAGAATCATCATCTAGATAATCGAAATAAATATAAAAAATTCCATGCACAATATATCTCCTTAAATTCATGGTTATCTATCCATCTTGGTCCAATTTCACACGTTCCTTTTGTCCTTTAAGATTGTTGCCAGAAACTCCTTCTGTCGAAATCTTTTAATAGTTGATTTTTGTGTATCGATTTCCTGAAGGCTACGGTGGGGCCTCGCAGGTCTAAACTCCCCAAGACTACAGTGGGCCTCATAGAACTTGTGTTGATTCATCAAGACGGGCCTCAATATCAGGGCACCCTATAGGGGGGGTTCATGCGCGGAAGCAAAAGTTTAATCACGGAGCAATCTCAATTTTCAGCCCCTTGGGCTAATCTTTGTTGAAAGCCTCGTGAGAATGGAGCCGTAGGGCTTGAATCACTGTCAAGAAATTTGGAGAGCTTTGGTAAGTGTCCCTGCCACTGTATTCAAACATAATTACTAAAGAATAAAATACCTTCTCAAGTCACAAGTAGTCAAAACCCATCATATAGCACTTCGCTAAAAACTTCGTAACGATGAAACCCTTCATTTATCTCTTAGCAGTTTGAGCTTCAAATACTCTCCCATCAAGAGTTTCTTTTACTAGGTAAAACTAACATTATCGATATCCAACATAATATTGAACTCTCTTTAGCTCATCGTTGATGCTAGAATTTCTAAGTCAGCAACACCAGCTCAAGTAAATACTTAAAAGAATCAAAATAAGCATCGTCAGAGAAAAAAGGAAACTCATCCATTAAGGGGTGCTCGTTTGACGACAACAACATTCGAATCGACAACTTTTTTCCTTTTAACTTCCTTGAACCATGAACCTCTCAACTATCCTCCCATGCACGCCCTTTTTCATTTTCCTTTTTTATCGTTTAAGTCTCCAATCAGCTTCCATTGACTTCCCAATTTCTTTTTGTTTCTTGTTATTTGCTTATATGAATATGATTCATCACATCAGCATCATATCATCTTCCCCATCTACTTATTTCTCATCAAGGGCTTGACAGATCATCCACGCCTATCAAAATCCTTGACAACCCACCTGCTGGGAGAGGAGTACTTGTCATAATTTTTTCATCCCAACTCTATTTTGAAATTCCATTCATCCCCTTCTTTACCCAAATCCTTCACAAAGATCATGTAGGGCTTCCTATTCATCCATTCTTCTCAATTTTACATATTTATCCCCATGATAACTAGCCCATCCACTTCGGTGACATATGATGTTTGCACTAGTCGATGAATTTGGAATAATTAAATTCAATAAAAAGAATATCAAAACTAATTTAAAATTTTAGAATGAATATTTATTTTACGAAAAAAGAAAATTTTATGATTTGAGATTTCATTCTTGTGGATAAATTTTCATTTCTTCAATCCGGAACGATCTTCTTTAACAACATATTTATTTATTTAGGGATCCGCATTTATTAAGTTAATCTAACTTTTTATGATGTATAGTGTAAGATTGATTGGTTATTTTCCTATAGTGTAGGGATTGAGGATTTGGGAGGAAATGGGAAGGACGGGAGTTAAAGAATAAACTAGTTTATCACTAGTGTGATTCATGATGTTTATATATGATTTTTTACAGTCGTATATATATAGATGTGTTTATGTATTTGGGGTGGATATATGACATTAAGTGCTTCTTGTAATGATAAATGAATAAGAATCCATCCATACATTAAATAGATGGATAAGATGATCCACGATAAATATGTATTGCTTTGTTATATTTGACAACATTTTATTAAAACAAACCTCAACTATTACATCATCAAACTTGACAATTATAATCCCTACTCAGTTATCACCTAACAACTACTTATCCTTTGATTATAAATTTATATATCTATCTAATATAATAAAGTAGTTCTGATAGCACAGTTTTTTACCGCCCAAAATTTACATGCCACTTTCTCGACACATCATAAACACGTTCTCACGTCTATCTTGCCCCTAAAAGTTTCATTTAACTGCTGCACCATACAATTGCTGGCCTATGCCAACGCCAAACTACCAACTAATGGCGAGCACAACGACAACGATGTCAGGTTGTTGTTTAGAGCAGCAACAGAGAACATCGCTATAGGCTTCGGAGTGCAGAAGCCCGATCTGGAGGTAAGTGACGAGTTGTCGCCATTGTTCCTTGAGAACCTCCGCGCGAAGGTAATTCTTCAATTTTGAGAATTGTTTCTGCTTCAATTT
>AYJT01100069.1:0-10628 GCA_001278415.1 Ocimum tenuiflorum | reverse complement strand
TAGGTGATGCTCACCAGCGGGGATGTATTCCTCCTGGGACGCATCGTGGCCAGCAAAGTGGGCCTGCTTCCTGGATCGCACCAAACATATATGCAACTCTATGGTGAAAAAGGTGGTGAGAAACTGTGTTATGCGCACGAGGTGGTTTCTAAATTAAAACCCTTGTATGTCATTTTATTATATGGCATGACACATCAGAACTATGTATGTATGTTTTCGGCACTGTGTTCACTGAGTATTCATGTACTCAGCCCTGGATGTTTTTCTAAATATGCATATTACGATGCGGAGGGAGGTGAGCAACGCTGAGCTGCACCCCAAAATCCTCGAAGTATGCTCGCAGTGTGTATCGTCATATATGCACCCCTACCGTATAATAATATTTGTTGTCATTTCACAACTCTAAGTTGTAAACCAATTTACTATATAATTATTGATTTACTCCTAATTGTTAAGGGCCCTCGCCTGCCGAATATTCGTAACACATTTTTATATGTATTGTATACTCCGTTTGTGTTAATTTCATACATTCTTATATTTTGAGCCGGTTTAGTTCAACAGTATTACACCCCGAGTCGCGCTTCGGCAGACCGGCCCCCTATCGGAGGTCGGGGCGTGACAAAAATAAAATTTGAATACTTTTGAATTATAAGAAAAATTTATAATTGTTTAATTATGTTAATATATTCTTATCATTTGTAGGATAAAGAGAATTGGAAAGAGTTTCAAGTATCATTCTAAAATGTTCAATGACAAGAAGACTTGCGTAGATTAAATTTGTTATTTTACTATTTTGATTTCAATGTTGAACTATTTTCAATCATTTTATTATTTTTATTTCACCTTTTAATTTTGTTAATATGAAGATTGAATTATTTAATAACATGTAATGCTCTATTTTTATTTTATGGTTTGAATAATTTGTGGGATAATTATGTAACGATGTTATTCGTGCCAGAAGTTCAATATTAAAGAAAAAAATAAAAGGTTGGCTGAATCGTCGGATAAACCATTGCAATTTAGCAGTTTAGCTAACATTGTTTTATGCAAAAAGTAAATTTCAATCAATGATGGCAGAAAAGTGAAGGCAAAAATGTCATTTTGACTATAATATGAATATTTTTATAGTAGTGATTGTTTTTTTGTTTTGATATAGCCAAAATGGCCATTTTAGAAATTCTACATTAATTGTTTTATCTCCCATTTCATCGTCATTAGCATATTTTCCATTAGGTAATAGAAATTAATACGCATGTAAACCTTCACTAGTGTTAGAATAGTAAGTGAAATAAACTAACCTCCCAATTCGATTGAAACTTTATCCACATTCTACTTTGCTTCAAGTTTTCTCTGCTGATAATTTATAAACACACAAGACAAATATGTTTGACCACAATTCTTATATGAAAACTCAATTAATTTCTATAAGCAAATTTTTCCTCTTATATCATCATTACATTGGGATAAACTGCTATAATAAACAAGAACAGAGCACATCTCCGTAAATACAGAATACAAAAAAGATTGTGTTAAAGCATTTTCTGAACAAAGTGAGAACCAAGAAAACCATTATTACATTAGTCCAAATCAAAGGGGGGAAGAGAAGAGTTACTGATATATAGAACCGCACAAGTAAGAAATCGAATTTAGTTACAGAAACACACATTAACTGCATAGAAATCGAAGCACCGACACAGCTAAAGAAGAAGCATTTGCTCCCCTGCTATAGTTTCCTAGCTTAGTTGCTCTTGTCACACGCCATTCTTGAAATATCATCGCCTCCAACATTCAAAGCAGCTTATCATCAGAGTTTAAGATATGCCTTTATGATTTCCATCATTTCACTTCCAGCAAATCGCCCAAGAATCCCCCTTGCTGCTGCTATCTCATTGAACTCGTATACACTGTCACCTTTAAAAGCCGGACCTCGTTTTCCGTGTTTCTCTTCTCGACTTCTGCAAGCATCCACCAAGTCCTCGCCAGGCTCAACAGTTGGGAGAGGAAATGGATCGAGAGAGATAGTAGAAAGATGCGATTCCCCACCAACAGCCCCAACAAAGTCTTTCAAACGACACAATGCAAACGGGACTGGTTCAAAGCTGTGATCGCCGTATTCAACTGGAGTAGAATGATCTCCGGTGACACAAATGTAATATTGGAAGGTGCCCGTCGACTCTGCTTGCCAGAGGAGCTTAGCTAGTTGCCCTATAGCTTTATCCACAGCTTCTAAGCCTTTGGCTTTGAAGACACTCGCTTTATCATGCCCAGCATCATCTATTGCCTGCAATTTGAACAGTCACATGTTTGAAAATACCAGAAGCATGGCCGAGCCAGATAATTTATTATTAGAATTCCATCTTTAAATGACTTTCCTAACAAGAACTAAATGGGAGCAGAAGTTTGAGAGAAAAAGAAAAAGAAAACTTGACGAACTTATTTGAATAACACGATTTCAATAAGTTAAACACACAACCATGATGCAAAAATGTATAAAATAACACAAATACTATGACCTCATTATTTGACTATAATGGAGTGGATGATTGAAATTGAGTTAGAGCTATAAAACACCAAAAAGAGATATATAGACTATAGCGGAGTATATATATGAACACATAAAAAAGTAAGAGAGGTAGAATATAGGTAACAACAAGAAATTACAGAAAATGATAAATGCATAAATAATTTTTTAATAAATATTTATTAGTATTTAATATGTAAAAAGATTTTAGGCCCCAAAACACCGGGGCCCAAACATATAAAGAGATAGATAGACTATAGTAGAGATATGAACATATTTAAAAAAATAAAAATAAAAGAAAACAAGAAAGGAAGTATACTAGAGTTAACAACAAAAATTGTTATTACACAGAAAAATAAATGCCGCTATAAATTTTTAATAAATATTTCTCATTATTTAATCAATAAAAAAATCTTTGCCCCAAAAATCAGGGGCACTGGCCGGTTGCCCCTCTGGCACTGCTTCCAAACATATTAGTTATGTAGAATGGTATGAGTCCTTAATCAGAGATTGGGGAGAAAAAAAAAAACAGATTGAGCATTAGATCCCAGAAAACAAACATATCAGATTTCAGATGGGTCTATGTATGCAAAGCACATTATGGCAACAAACTGAATGGAGAGGATTTTGTAATATTGCCACCTTAATGTGAAGAAAACCGAAGTCATAGCCATCAGGTCTGCCAGGTTTATGTTCATCTTCGCCAGGAACGAAAACATTGGGGCGGGAGTTAGAAGGAGCAGAGAGTGCTTTGGCAACTGCAGCTCCTTTTGATGTTAGCAGTGTTCTGTAATCTCCAGTTGCTCCTGGAGCTTCTAAAATATCAATACCAAGAGATAAACCCAGACCAGCAATGATCTTTGTAGGAGCAACCATACAAGGCCACAAACCGTGTATCTTTTCAAATGGAGGGACCTGTATTTGTAAATTTTGGTTTATGAGCAGTCCACTGGTAAAACATGCACTTAACTATGACTTTCTTTTAATGGAATAATAGGCGTTGTATCTGAGTTATCCAAGATTACCTCAATTCTAATCCCACAACCGCGTAAAAGGACAACATTAGCAATGTTCTTTCCTTCGGCAGTTCTTCTAGCATTTATAGGATGACCGACCAAAATGTGAGAAATCTCTTTTGATAACTCGTTTACAACTGCAGCTGTATGCTTAGCTTCATCAGAATCATCAAGAGGTTGAGCTTGTAGAAGTAGGCGATTATCTTTTAATGGATCTGTCCCAGATATGTTCCCACTTAATTTTGGTCCTTTAACAACCACCCCACATCTATGCTCTGTTGCATACCTATAAAAATAATTGTATTGCATGAGTTCAACTCAGCAACAACAGTGCATGCTTAGAATTCATAACACAATGTAGATCCAATTCCATGTATAAGTAGATTGATACTATTTTACAAAGTGAGGATTTTTGCTGAAAGATGCAAAAATGGGAAAGACGAGCACCTGACTCTAACTTCATATTGAGGAAAAGAAGGCAGTTTCATTCCATCAAGTGCTGCACAAAGAACAGGCCCTTCTTCCTCAAAATGCCTATCTGCCCTCCTGCTGGTAACTACTCCAGTACTTTCATCAATAGTTGCAAAGTTCGACTTCATGAAAGATGATTGACAATAATGAGAATCAATCAGCGATATTCTATAAATTTTATAGCAACAGGAAACTGAAATTAGCATAAATAAAATAACTTTCTTGCTGCATACAAGTTATAGAACAGGCCAGGAAAAAAAGAGGCCACTCCACGCACATCCAGTTAGCATAGAGCACCAGAGTATTGCATAGAAAGCAAATGCTGCTAATAAAAATTAATGAACCTTGTATTGTATGCCTCTCCATTTGAATTCAAAAAAAAAGATTTTGAGTGAGAACAATGAATTGTACCATGTGGATACCAATTAACAAAAGCAATGATAATATCAACCTGAAGTCACCTATTAAAACCTAGATAACAATATTAACAATGAATCTAACAAAAGCTATGGAGAGTTTGAGAAAAGATCACACTGATAGGACATACTTTAAATGCGATATCTCCAGGTGACATTGCCAAACCTGCACCCATGGACTCAAATGCACCTCGGCCTCGATAATATACCCTAGGATCATAGCCCAGTAGAGAAAGATGTGCAGTATCACTTCCACAAGCTAAGCCTACTTCAACAGGGTCCATTAGACCGTTGATTCCAGCTGATGCAATTGCATCCAAATTAGGTATATTGGCAACTTGCAAGGGAGTCTTATAACCAAATTTTGGCAGTGATACATCTCCCACACCATCAATTAGGATGAAAGCAACCCTTCTCTTTGGCTCCTCCGAGTTAGCCATTTCTTTTAGCTAAAGCGCTCGTTTTTTTCTGCTTATAATGTTTTCTGCAAAGAAAATACCAGCATTACTTTGAGTCCGACATGTTTCAACAATCGATCAGGAGAACGACAAATATTCCCAACACAAATTCTTTTCAAAATTCGATCTTAGTTCACCAATTTCTGGTATAATATTGCATCATAAAACTTGCTGGAAATCTTGATTACAGACAATCAACATAATCGATCTGAGAAACAGAAGCATGGACACACACTTTCGGAAGCAATGACATGAATAAAATAAATCAACAAGAAGAAGAATACAACAACCAAAAAGGTCTGACATATATCCTATATTACCAAAATCAAAAGAACGACACTATACCTCCTTCATAGTAAATTAAATTCTGTAATGAAGAAATCAATTTCAGCAGGAAACTCTTGGCAAAATTCAACGTGGAAAAATCTATTAGTAATATGATCAATCATGATCTGCAAAATATCACCTTAGGAAAATCTTAAATCTTGAGACTCCGAAAATGATATTACTGTATCATCTATCTCGGAATCTCAGTCGAAAGGTTAAATATGTTTGATGAAGAGTGGTGAGAGTGTGGAAGATGGCGTTGTTTCTATGCGTTTGCCGGTCCCACATCAAGAGCTTTGTCCCCATAAATTTCAGCTGTTCTCACTTATATCCCACCCACGTATACTATATAACTCAATGATATCAACCTAGTTAATTTATTTTTGGTTTTTGCTTAACAATCTATCTAATCTATCTATTATATTAAATTAAAGGAATTCCGAGCTAATAAAGGAAAAGGACACGATTCTTTCAGATCGTCAATTAGTTTGAATCACAAAATAAATCCACAAAGCCCAACCTTGAGTTAAATAAAAATCCCATGATTATCAAACTCCACGACCAATTGCATCTTTGCAAAAATAAGTCCAAAATAGATTTGCAACGAACCTCTGATATGCTCGAAAAGGGAAATCAATTGAATGGGTGAAGAAACGAATCCTACACGCCCATTAGATGAAGAATTGCCACCAACAAAGCATCTTCAATGTAGAATTTTCACCTTAAAACTGGATAATGACGATGAATTTTCAAGCCCTGCTCCAGTTTTTCTCTCTTGCGCTCAGATGGAAGAGAGTAGAAAAACATGGTAAGGGTGATTTTGTTTGAAACCCCCAATTTTAGTTAAAATGCAGGATTGACATTTTTACCCTCTGATTGTACTAAAATAAAAATGCCCAGTACAGTGCACAGCCCCTTGAAGTTTTTTTTGGAACAGGTGGCGGGATTGGTTGTGGATGAATATGTGGTGGTGGAAATGGAGGAGGTATAGGCAAAGGAATTGGGAGGATTTGGCAAATGCGGTGGCCTTGGGAGGCATAGGTAGTGGAGATGGCTCTGAAAAATCTATTTTTTTCTACAACATTTGGAACGACAATATGATCGAACGAACAACTGAGGCGTCGCCGACCAGACCGCCTGCACGTCGAATCAGTCCAGTAAACTGAGGTTCTAATTAGATGCCACCGGAATAACACCAACATCTTCAGCCATATAAAATATATCTAAACAGGCTTTGATTTTCCAAAGCCCATTTAATGTCAGCACAACGATTGTAATTTTGTTTTTTTAATTGAATGGCTTTATGTAGTTTTAAAATTTAATTGAATAGAAGTCGTCGTATATCTAATTCGTATACAATTCAAGGAAAAGAATGTACCTTTGAGACTCTTTTAATATATAGAGGAGGAGTTCTCTTGTTTGACTACTAAATGATTTAGGTGGATTTTAGTTTAAAATCTAGAAGGAATATGGATTTGGATTTGGATTTGGATTTTGGACCCAGGATCGTTTTTTATTTGATGAAAATAAACTTTTAATCACCTAAATCGTTTAAACGATCTCACGCAAGTTTTTGCCTTAATATATTAGACCGGAACTCTTTTAGTATATTAGATAGGTAGATTTAACTATTTCTAAGGATTTTGATATTTAGAATAAAAATTTAAATAATATATTTTGGAATAGTTTTCTATTTCACATAAAATTAAAAATTATCATTATGATCAAGGTAAAATTTCCTAACTAATTCTGTCTACTTTGTCCTCTTAACAACACCATTACTTTTTCACACTATTATTGCTTATCCTCACTAAAGCAAAATTCAATGTTATTTTCAACCAAAGAATTACAGTCCCCACGTATGTGCCAAAATATATTCGAAACCTAAACATTATTTAAATTTTAGAATAACATGAGATTTATAATATATTTATATTTTATATTTTTTTTATTCTGTGCACCGCACGGATACAATACTAATTTTTATTAAATTTAAACAATCTACGAAAAATACATAAAATATATTTTATATTCAAATTCGTAATTTTAATTAAAAAAATATGATCGTTCATATAAAAAATTGATATTTAACTTAATATAAAATAAAAATTATAATAATTGGAATATAGAATTCAACAAATATATAAACCAAGTGATAATATATCAATATTAGAAATGTGTGAAGAAGAAAAAAGCTTAATTTGTTTTTGAGAATATATCAATATTAAACTCTAAATAAAAAGAAAAACAAATATAATTTATGGTACAATTGTTATTTTGTTTTTTGAATATTTAATTATCGATAATATAATAAATTTAAAATTAAAGTATATAAAATTTAGACATTATTAAAGCTAATCAAGTGATAGCAGTTAATTGATTGGATATCTAGAAATAACCTTTAGGTTGGATGATAAGCTTAGATCAATGACCTTGACCCTCTACTTTTTTAGTTGATTTTTGTTATTAGTCTTTTCCATAACATTGTTATTTGTCATATTTGATCGTTTATACATCTATAGGAAATAATATGCATCTACCACCTCGCGGTGCAAGTAGATAAGCATATTTCTTATGATCTTATAGGTTAAAGGTTCAAATTGATGTGAAAACATTAGAGTATTATTTATTATAATATTATTATTTAATTTTAAGAAGAAAATCTGCACAGTATCTTCCAATATATGCAAGACAGAACAATAATGGTATATATTTGCATAACTTGAGACTAAAACTAATATTATAATGTCTACCACCTCAGGTGCAGTGGGTAAACATTTTTCTCATGATCTTAAATGTCAAAGGTTCAAGTCTACATGAGGGCATTGGGTGATGTTTATTGTAATTTAAATATTGTAAAAAAATAATTAAAAAAAACTATGTCATAATTAAATCAAAATATATGCACTTATATATATTACTATCAGCTAATAAGTTATACCGAACTCCTCCACAATAGTAAGGCTGAGAGTGTGTGTGGTGAATTGTATACAAAGTTTCAATTAGTTCATTAAGCGACTAAATTTTCCAGAACTAACGGAGAAAACGCAGAGCATTGGAATTTTCTATTAGTTCAAAATATTTTGTTTTAAATTGAACATTAGTGTCAGGGAAGACGACAATTTCCCAATAAATAGGTGAATTATTAGTATTGCAATTCAGGTCTTGATCAAGATTAATGCACTATAATGCCGGTCATGATCTAGAGTAGTCCTAATCAGTTGAGCACACTACTTGTGGAAGATCTCCTTAAATCTAGACGTTTTAATTTTACTTGATCAAGGTCAAACCTTAACTTAAACCATATGCAATTGACCCGTGATTTGGTGCATTTGCCATTTGGAGACTATATTCGTAAAATTAAAAATGATAATTATGCACAGTTATGGGGGATTTCTACCCTTAAATTAAAGAATAATCAAATTGGATTCGTGGATTTTTCTAGGTTAGTTTGCGGGCTTTTAAGTTTACACTGAAAGAGAATATTGTTAAATCATAATATTGTGGGTTGGAGGGCAATTTGCTGCAAAATTTTGGTTTGCGTTTTGGTTTGGGTGTGGATTGGAGTTGCTCTTAGGGCATCTCCAACGGCCTTCACTACAATCGTGGCCGCCGAGATTGTGATGGAAGAGTTGCTCCAACGCTGCTCCGCTACCGCCAAGCCGCTCCGCTATTTTCCCTGTTCCGTTACAGTAGCACGCGGTTTGTGGCGTCTCACTGTTCGTGCAACGCCACACCGCTATTCCTTTGTTTGTTTCTAATTTCATATTTGAGAGAAATGAAAATGGAGGTGAAAAGAATTGCAGTGAAAAGATGAAGCAACAACGAAGGAGAAATGGAGAAGTCTATTGTCTGCATGAAAGAAATTAGGGTCTGGAAAATGAATCTGTATATATGGGGAATAACTAGGGTAAAATTATATTAAAATTTCTTTTAATAGCGGATACTCATAGTCTTTTATTTCTTCTTTTCAATTTTTGTTTTTATATTAAATTTCTTTGTTTGTTGTGTACAAATTTATAATTCACAATACATTTTTTTAATTGAATTCAGATATATTATATATATATAATTATAAATTAAATGAATAGTTTTGTTTTTGAGAAAAAATTAAATGAACAGTTAAAGGAATAAAGATAGAATATTCCGTTGAGGTGTACAATGTAGAGTTTATAGTTGGAGATGAACAGTGAAAAACTGAAAACTTGACTAGAAAATAGAACTAGAGTTAATTGAAAAATAGATTTATGATTGGAGCTGACCTAACTCTTTAATGTATAATTACATAATATCGTATGTTGTACCACACAATGAGCGAAGTTTGAAAGTAATAGCGTATGCCGTTTATTAAAAATCCAATATGGTGTCTCCAAGTCAGGTCACTAGCAGTTAAAACGTCTTGTTATATGTGATGGGTAATGATTTCAAGTTATATTAGATACATTCATGAGGGGTTTAAAAAATATTGCATTGCAATTAAAAAAAAGTCCAAATCTCAATTACATGATAAATCTTTTTTAAAATTTTCAATTACATGATAAAATATCCAATTTTAATTTTTTGACAAATTATATTGATTTTGTTCAATTAAATGATAAATTAATTTTTCCTGTGATGAAAAGCGTATTGTGTACCGTTGAATTATTTGATTTCAAATTTCAGATAGTCTTTTGTCATCGCACTAAGCTGGTAATATGAAAATCTGACGGTGTACAATCAATTTTCTATCGCCGAAAAAGCAATCCGTCAAACAATTCAACAAGATCGCATAATTTTTCATTTAATTAAGAATTTTCGATCATTTATCGTTCAACTAAATTAGAAAATTGTGAAATGAATTTTTTTTTAAAAAAAAGAAAGTTTAAACAAACGAGAAAGTTTCCCTTTTTTTCTTGGGGAAAAAACAAGCCATTATTGCCAGATTGAGAAAAATACGTGCGAGTAGCGGGAGAATCCAGCTGGTTCCAATTTACCATATAGAGAAGCGAAAAACAAGATTCCAGCTGGTTACCATTTACAGAATTAAAGATTCACGATGCGAAAGCGACGTGGCAACGATTTGCTGCTCCTGCTTCCGCATAACCAGCCTCACCGTTTTAATCCACCATCCGCAATTTCTCTCCTAAATTTTCTTCATTTTCTTTTCACCTCAAATCCCCCAAGTTCTCCCAATCATCCCTCCCAATCTGTAAGTTTCATTTTTGATTTAATGCCTTTTTATGTCTGCGCCTATGATTTTTTCTCGATCACATTTGTCATCCACTGATTCTATTGAATTTTACTGTTCTTTCTCGAATTTCTCTTTACGAAGATAAATCAAGGGCACCGAATCATCAAGTTTCGATTGTTTCATGGCCACCGGCCGCATAATTCACTCGAAGCTCCCGACCAGCATTTCCCGCCACCTCCGCCGCTTCAA
>AYJT01100041.1:0-17452 GCA_001278415.1 Ocimum tenuiflorum | reverse complement strand
TTTTTTTTTTTTATTTATTAATATAAAAAAATCTTTTAAAACATGTTTAGTTCAACTCCCTGATAATTTGTTTGCTTGCTTTATTTCTTGCGATTTGCTATATCGATTTAGTTTTTTTATTTCGCCAGTTTACTAGAGCAAATTTCGCGCAATTAAATATAATTTTGGGGTTTACTTTTTCTTTTTCTTTTTTTTTTTTGCATTCAAATATAATATTATTAAATTTCACCTGAATATCTCAATATAGTTTGAAGCTGTAATTTATTGGATATGGGCAATGCGTATTAACTATTTGCTCCCTGAGTTGATTTTGAAGTATATAATAGCTCAAAATATGACATGTTTTATGTATGTACAGATAGTGAAAGAGCAACCAACGTCAAGACTTTCAAGGGAGTTTGGCGATAGTTGAATATATCTACACTGAAATTAGAAGGATTATAATCTTATACTACATTGAGATTTTATATTTGAGTTGAGTTTATAAGATTTGATATGCACTGTTTAGTAGCCTATTGCACGAGAAACTCCAAAGTTAAGTGGAATTCATGACGATTGAGAGATGTGTGATCTTTGAAAATTTTATATTCAATGCATGACTTCATTCATCATCATCAATAATCATAATAATAATAATAATAATAATAATAAATTATTAAACTTAGAAGCCAATTGAAGCAACATAAACTATTACAATGTAAAGCTAGTCAATTGTAGCAAGTAGGCAATTAGTTGAGTGAAAACTATTTAAGTCAAGTTTTAGGATCTCCAGCATCTAGGCGGTTGTCATACAGCTGACTTAGTGAATATTAAAGAATTAATTCACCTAAATTGTTGCTTAAAAACATTAATAGTCAATAAGCCTGCCGGCATATCTATGATATTTTAAATTATTATTTTATCGTGACTCTATTTTTGCATGTTGAATATAACGTGTTTCTCTAGAAACATCCTCATAGTGAGCAGCTTATATGTAAAGAAGTTCCTAATAGAATATTTTTGGATCGATTCTCGAACAAGTTTCACTAAAACTGAAAAATATATGGATTTTGTACTGGATCGTAAGAGTGGCAAGAAATTTCTACAAAGAAAAAAAAGAAATTTAAAATTCTCTCGTCGACATAGAACGTTCTAGTTGCCAATAATCTCTAAAATCGTATTAGGAACTCCGATTCATCAGTTCCTAAACGCTTGTCAGTTGTCTCTGATAGAGGCTAAAACTTAAAAACAATTCGCACGTCTTTAATGTAATTTATAAACTTTCAAAATGAGTAATTTCATAGCTAAATAAACTGTTTTATTACAAATTAGTAGATGATGGAATTTGACTTTAAACTATTTCAATAAATAAAAGAATAACTTGTCATTCATTACAAAAAGTCAGTGAATATACTTGCCAGAGTTTTGGACCATTTTATACGAGGATTGGTTCAATTTAACCGAGAAATGAAGAATACAGTAATAGAGAATTAAGTTGGCCGAATAAATTCATTAAGGTTGTCAAATTATCATAAGTTGCAATAATTTATCTAGATAAATATGAGTATGTATGAAATGGAATTAAACTATAATTTGATAACAGATGATAAATTGCATGCAAGGTTGTAATATTATCTTAACTTAATGGGATATTTTTATTTGGCAGAATCTCAATTCTAATATTCGTTGATATTATATTTTGTAATCAAATGCTATAAATATGAATAATGTGGTACACTTGACCAAGTCAATTACTTTAGTACATGAAGAAATTGGATAGAATAACAACACAGAGTTAGGGTGTGCAATTGATCGATT
The DNA here is from genome assembly GCA_001278415.1 of Ocimum tenuiflorum. Taxonomy (NCBI): domain Eukaryota; kingdom Viridiplantae; phylum Streptophyta; class Magnoliopsida; order Lamiales; family Lamiaceae; genus Ocimum; species Ocimum tenuiflorum. Next base: position 15,655 of record AYJT01100041.1, on the reverse strand, counting down.
GTTCAAAACTTCAACCGACGGATCGATCTGCAAAGTAAAAAAATTGAACCGAGAACGACCGAGATATACTCATCTTTTTTGTTACGTCCAAATACATTTATTAACCGAATACTACGATTTCATCAATTATTTTGGTCCGATTCGTTTCTTGCTCAACCCGCATAAAGTATAATACCTATTTGGATACTAGATAATTAATTATTTCAAGATCGCACCATATTTCGTGCACGGTAGTCTCAAACTAATCGATTTAGTTAGAAGTAATGAATAAGTAGTTAAGTTGGCCGACATATTAATTTATAGTGTAGATTACTGATTTCCTAATCATAAGAAGCCTAATTGATTTTGTCCCACTTAATATTATTTCTCCAATTCAACCGATTAGTAATTAATAATTTCCTCGAAATTACGCATAACCACCAAATATTTTACTTTACTTTTTACGGGTACAGTCATCATCATATAACGATGCCGTGGGGAATGTAGAGATTGAGTACTGTCGTGGGGATTCGGGATTGAATATTATACTTGAGAGATTTTTGATTCGTTGTGGAACACAAATAACATAACTATCATTACAACTATCACGTAAAATTCTCGATCAAATACCCCCACTAAAGATATTATCGATTCGCCGTGGGGTCGGCCGAGCCCGTTGGCTCTAGTGTAGAACCACCCATAAGTAAACCACGAATCTTTATATTTGTTAGTTCACTTCTTACGTTTCTATTTTTATAAATGTGTGTTTTTATATGTAATCCTATCGATCTAGTATATGAAATATATTGGGAAATCACACGTTTTGATGATTTTTTAGTTTTTATTTTTTATTATTTGATAGCTGGAATACATGTATAGTTTCAACTGATAGCTAGCTTATAGTCAGAGCTAGTGTGTGCAGAAGTTGTACTTTGCAGGATCGTTAAACTTGTCGATACAACAAATTTTATTCTTTTATCTTTAATTTTAATACGTGTGTATATGGCAATATATTGCATTTTCTCTACCCCGATAAACTAAAAGACACACCAGATCAACAATTTGAGTAATGTAATACAATGTGTAACATCATCGTATAATAGAGGATTCGAACTGCTAACCATATTGCCAGATTAGTGTAATTATTCATCCTATTCATGAAGCTATTCTGCAAAACATGACAATACATTATTATAAAATCCAGTCATATATAAAATAGAAACAATCGAGTTAGATTTGGATGAATAATAATATTACCTAAGAGCATAGATGGAGGGAATGACTATTTTATACTTTTGCATATATTTAATAAAATAAAATAATTATAATTGAAATAAATCTAATAATATTTATTTCCTTCGCATCTCAATAATTAGCTTAATTCAAGTGGTTATTCAAAATCTAAAAAGTCGATCAGGTGATGATTTTTCAGAACAAGTTAATTAGAATTAACAATTAATCATAATGGAATCAATATGACAGTTAACATAAATACATCATTAAGAAGAAGAAAAATTATTTATAACTCCAATTAGTTAGGTTTGGTGAGATGGAACATTTCCTGACCTACAGGGCTACAACTACTAAAGAATTGGAATTATTACAGATGGAACAACAAACGCAATTCCTCATCTCACACATGAAAATTTATTTTATTATATACATATAAGCCGATTATAGGCTCTAAAATTATGTTAAGATTAATAATCCAATTATATATAATATATATCAATGGACAAATGAGGGACAATGTACAGCATGAAAAAAATGTTCATTAATTTGGCAATTAATTAAGTGGGCAACCATCCATGTCTGGCCCTATCTTAATAAAATCTTGTTATTTTTTTTATATATATGAAAGCAAAATTTGGCCATATTTACAACACAAGCAAATATGTCCTATCAATTTTTGTGAAGGTACTAAATTATACTCTATTATTTGTTCAAATTCAATCTCCATGTGTAACACGCTTCTATGCTTAGCTAGCTGCAAACGTTGACATCGTGTTCTTCACTCATGATCATTAATGAATCGGTTTCGATCCCCTATTACACAATGGTGTTACACATTATGTTATATTGCTTAGATTATTGACAAGTGTATAAATCAATGGGGATAAATCATGTCCCTAATAGAGAAAGATTCTACCATAATTAATCTCTTTTGATTTGTACACCTGTCAATAATCCAAGCAATCTAACATAATATGTAATATGGGATCCAGAGTGATATTCTAATAGGAAAAAGTAAGACTGAAGTGAGGTCAAAATGGGTTATAGTTACTCCCTTCTCTTTTGTTTTCGACATACATTCGAAAAGCTCACGTGTACAGTCTACTTCAGATAATTTATATATAGTTGGTGACTTAGAAATTCTGATACAACCCTCTATCATATCAGATTACACAATTGAGTGCGTGAAATTACACCACTAACTAGATTTCGTCCCTAATTCTATTTACCGAGAATCGAAATATATGACAATGATATGCACATGGGATTGAAGATTTGATAGGCTTTTAATTATTTAGAAGCTTATATTATCTGAAGAGAAGGTCTCCGGTTAGACCGCCTAAATGATTTGGGCGGGTTTTGGGTTAAAATTCAGGACGGATATGTGTTTGGGTTTAGAATTCAGGACATATATGAGTTTGAGTTGGTGAAGATAAACTATTTAGATCCGCCTAAATTGTTTAGATGGTATAACACAAATTTTTGTCTTATCTTTATAGAATCATTTAAAATGCATCTCTTTCATTATTTATAAAGATGTTGTAATTTATGGTTTTCTTATTTAGGAAATATTACATTTCTTGAAAGTACTAGCTGTAAATGCCGGTTTACAACGGTGGAAAGAGAAGCTTGACTAGACATGTCAAATCATGTCTCAAGAGTTATATAAGAGAAATATTTATTATCAACGCACAATTCTTGTTGCACCAAACTAGTCCAATTTGTAACTAGCAAGACACATTATAAATTAGAATACAAGTAAATGCAACATAATACATTTTGCTTATAACAAAGATGGTGAAATTATATTCTGTGCGGATTGCCTATCGGTTGGCAAATTTTGTTGCGGATTACTTGGCATCTTTAGGGCGTCATATTTCGTGCGGTTGCCAGGAGCTGGAGGATCCCCGGACCAAGCTAAAATGTGGATTAATTATGATATGATAGGTGTGGCTCTGCCCCGCTCAATTCTAGTCTAAGGTGGTCTAGTCCTTCTTTGTACCGAAAAAAAAAAAATGGTTAAATTATAGAAAAAATGAATATTGATTCATGGAATGTATTTTTTGGATACAGAATTAATTGTTGTTAATAATTCAAAGAGGGAGAGATTATGGGCCTACTCCATTACGGCCCAAGAATAAACAATTTGGATATTTGAGGCCCATTAGGGTTTTAGATGGTATTTGGGCACACGTATAAAAGCCACAGTTTTCGAGATCACTGCCTTAGGATTTGGACTTCGCCTGCTCTTCTTCCACATTCAGCTTTCCGAATCTCCGTTCATTGAAATGGTAAACTCATCGTTCCAAAAAATAAAAATGAAAATGAAATTGGTGAACCGATTATGTATGCATGTTGCTTGTAATTGAGCTAGAATTTTATGACATGTGGTTATTTTGTTGATTTATATCTCCTTTTTAATTTCTGGAGTTCTGTTTGCTTTATGTTTATTGTGAAATAGTGCGTACTTGAGTTCTTTATGCTATCTTCTTCACATTCTTGTTAATGTCGATGACTTTCTGAACGTCCATGTCTCTGTTTAGCATGCTTATCATCTTAGAAAAAATCAGATTTTTTGGCTGTTGGTAGACAAATATGATATTTTGCAATTTGTTTATAATTAATTTATTAATGACTAGCTCATCGACATTAGTTTAATTACTATATAATCTTGTAATTTTTAGTTGTGTTAATTTGTTGTTGCAGTTTCCACTTCTAGTATGTTTATCAAATGCACTCATCCTTGGAAAAAAAGGCATTTTGGTGCTGTTTGGAAACGAAATTCACTTAGTTGATTCGTTTGATTATGGTTTGGAGGATTCAAAAATGCATTAATCATAATGTTCAGCCATGGTTTTATCTCCTCAAAGTTGGTGCTTTTGGATGTTAACAAAGTTTAGTTAAAAGAGACCAGGAGAGCTAGTCAAATCATGTGAATCTTAGGTAAAATTTTAGTACTTAAATTAGTGTGTTCGCATACTGGGATGTAAATTCACCTTGAAATTGGATACTTTGAGCTGCAATAAATGTAGCAGTTTGTTGTAATGTTTGTGTGGACTGATGAGTGGTTCAAGTGATTTTTCGCTATCTCATTCATTGTATAAATTTGTTCCAACTCTAATTGCTACTGGTCTGGTATGTTCAGCCGAAGCAGATTCACGAGATAAAGGACTTCCTTCTGACAGCTAGAAGGAAGGATGCACGCTCTGTGAAGATCAAGAGGAGCAAAGAAGTGGTGAAGTTCAAGGTTAGATGCTCCAAGTACTTGTACACCTTGTGCGTGTTTGATCTTGAGAAGGCGGACAAATTGAAGCAATCCCTTCCACCTGGTATGTTGTCGGTTGGCGCATCCTTTAATATGTTGGTTTTCATCATTGTGTATTGACACCACCCATTGAAATGCCGCCTTTTGTTTCTGTCATTTAGTTCTTGTTGAAGAAAGTGATTACTGTATAGTTTCTATTTGGTTTTGAGTCTTATGCCCATTAATTGAACTAAGTAGTACTATATCACCATATATCTCACCCTAATGTTCCTGCTGTAACACTCAGCCTATCACCTAATGAACTTGTCATGGACGCTTAACCACTTTCTCCCGGAGCTGGCAAACATCTTATGCCCATTACGTTATTTATGATTGCACATTGGGCGTGTTATTAAAGAACAATGAGCGGCGTAGATATTTATGATCCTATTGTTTGCATTTATGATTCCATTTGGAATTCATAGATACTCCCTTATTTTTACCTTTTTCTTAGTTCTCTCCGGGTAGTTTGATTCTGAAAGATTAACACCTATTTGTCTTTGTTCCCAGGTTTGAGTGTGCAAGACCTGTGAGCTGTGGTTCCCCGCCGTGAAAGATAATTGAGTTTCCTTAGCAACTGGCTTGTTTTCCTGAAAATTATTTGAAAGATTGCTCTAAATGGAAATTTGGACACGTTTTTGCAGTTAAACAGATTTTGCAGTTTTGGTGATTACTTTGGCTTGCTCTCTTTTTTTCCTTTTTTGCTTTTATTACTATGTGAACTCCATAGATAAAGATAGGGGTGTAAATCAACTGAACTACTCGGATCTTGCCTCGATAAAAATTCGTTTGAGTTCGTTTAGTAAAATTTGTTTAAACGAGTCAATTTGAATTTTGTAGTACTTGACTCATGCTCGCTAGGAGACTCGTTAGTTTAAATTATTAATTTTGTAAAATTTGTATTTTTATTCTTTAGATAGTGATAAAGTGGATCAAGTCTTTTAATTAACTTTATTATTTACAAGAAAAGAATGTATTTGAGAAAATATAATATTTTTGTGCTTAAATTAATTTATTTTGAAAAGAAAATATTTGCTACTTAAATTTAAATTTATATATCGAAAGTTCATTAAGGCTTGATTAAATTTTTAAACATTCAAATATTCAATAATGAAGTTCGAAGGTGGACCCAATATTAAATGATCAAACTCGACTGCAGTGCCACTCAATTCGATTGCACGCGTAATTGAGGATCACCCCCATAATGGTCTTAACTGCATTTACAATTGACATCAAATTTTAATGATAACCACTCATTCTTTGAACTGTTGTTGCCTGAAATTGATTAGTTTCCGGTCCACGCTTATTAATAGCATCATGTCTATCCATTAATTTTCATTCAACCTCGTTGGTGAATTTCCATTAATTTCTAACAGAATTAAAATGTTTATTGTCTTAGTAGCAATAGCAAGTAATTCCAGTTAAATTCAAGTCTTATCTCCACACTGGTATACACTAGTTATACTAAATATATACATTGAACAAATGAAAGTGTCGTTTATTAAGCCTGTAAGAGGGTAAAGAAGCATCTAATGAGATGGAAGGCCATCTATGAGTTATTCCGACCTTGGTAGTTGGCGTTCAATGACATCTCAATTTCTTCAAGGGTCCGCCCTTTTGTTTCGACTACAAAATTGTAAGCAAATGCAGCAGCTAACAAGGAGACACCGCCAAAGCCCCCGTACACTGGAGCCACGCCAAATTTCTTCACGAATTCGAGGAAGAACAGACCCACCAAGAAGTTAAAAACCTACACCCAAATGCAATATTGAGGATGAATTTCGGACACAGACAACTTTTCTATATTACGCGTAGGAAGGAAGATGTATACAAGGAATCACCATAAGATGGTACCAATTTCTCTATTCATATGTAATTTGGATATATGTAGGTTTTGTGTGCTTACCCAGTGCACACAGAAACTGAAGCCCATGATTTTCCCGCGTGTCCTGCTGCTGCTAAGCTCCGGTATAACAAGACCGGTAACTGGACCAGCTCCAATAGCAAAGGCAAATATATACCTACAGCCAATTTCATAACCAAAAACAAAAATCAGACAAAGATCGACTACCAAATCCATTTTCAGAATTCAGATGAACAATTCACAGTGCAACATGCTGAATATTTACATATATTTGATTTCCATCAAAAGTTGTTACCAAGCTGCATATGCAAATTATAAAAAACATCACTCTTGTATTCCATGTATATTGCAAAATATCAAGAAATTACCAGTAAATGACATTGAGAACAAAGGTGGAATGCATGAAAAATGTAGGGAGGCCAATAAGTGAACAGTATATGACAGTTTATTTTATTGCAAAATGCAATTATTACTTGTTGCTAGACATACATGGTAGTGCCCAATATTGACAAGTTGCTGCTGATCTCTGAGTCGATAGGGAACGCGATGGCCCCAGATATGACAAACATAGACATAGCCTGCAAAATAGTAGATAGGTAAATATTCATAAGGTAGACGATCGACACCATAACTGTGTGTTTGAAATTAAATAGCAAACCAAAAAATGATCTTTACTTTCTAAAAGGAAACATATTTTAATCTACTCAGAGCACCATTTTATGTACTAAACGATAAATTTAGTGACTAGGGTTGATATGCCATTTTTGTCGTATTTTCTTTTGATACCATTCCGAGGTAACTTCCAATTAGAAGCGCTTGTCTCCCTTGCTTGTCCATTAAGTATGATGCACATAGTGCACCTGAAAATGAGAGCACAAATAGAAGATGAGGCCTTATACAGTATACAAATGCGAGACATTTGGTAGAATCTAAACCTGCGAAGTTGGTTATTCCAACATATAAGCTAGCCAAAGCGCTGCTTGTTATTCCAACATCTCGAAAAGTTATTGATGAGAAATAGAGAACTCCATTTATACCAGCAAACTGCTGCAATATAAAAAGGGAACCTCCAATGAAAGCAACTGCAGCCACAGACAGATAACATTCTCAACACTTAAAAATCAGAAATGAGATGGGAAACTCTCTCTGAAGCAGAACATATCTAGAAAGATTTCTGCAATTATAATTGATAGATAACATAACGAAAAAGCTATTGATTCTACCGATGCTCCTCTACTACATAAAACTGAACCTAAAACTACTTTCATAAGCTTCTAACAAAATTCTATCATCCTCCTTGACAAATCAAACATGGAAGTACTAGCGCATCCTGTTTTGGTCTTTCAAACTTTCATGATGCTGGATACGGTATTCTACTCCACAAATATCCAAGAACTCATGAACTCATCTAAAATCCTAGTGAAGATTCACAGAGGTCTAATTTAATTGCATGAGAAATGTACCACATCAAGCCTTTTTTCCATAAGTAAAGGAAGTAACATAATTGAGAAAAAAAAATTCATAATAAGCATTCAAGTTCTTAACGCTCATAATTATCAAACAAGAAATGAAGTACACCTTGATACAACCTCGAGAGTGAGGCTGCTCCAGTAGATCCAACCAACTGCTATCTAAATCAGCTCCACCATCTCTAATAACAGACTGGATTTCTTCTATAGCTTTATCAACTTTAGACGGCCCCCAGAGGTTATGTATAACTTCTTTGGCATCATCAACTCTGCCTGCCTAAAAAGTTACTCAGGATATACAGCGGAGTGAGCATGAGAAGAGAGAGGCACCTGAATCTGAAACACACACACACAGAGAGGATAACATCTCATACTTTACATAACCAGCGAGGGCTGTCAACTGCAAACTGCATGCCAAATGCAAGAGCTATCGCAGGTACACTAGCTATGTACAATATTGTTCTCCACCTAGTAATAAAGATTAAAGAGTACAAATATCAGTACCGGTCCAATGAAGTCGAGGTGCTTCTGTAAAGGGGCAGTAGTCAAGATGAAAATGATTGAATAGAGAAATTTTAAAATAGAGTAAACGGTAGTTCCCTAATTCTAAGACTAGAGAGATTTATCATAAAAATAATTTAACAATGGGGGGCGTTCTACTATTAACGGAAGCTATAATCTGTTTCAGTCCCATCCAAAACCACAATCGAGAAAGAAGACGATCAGCAAGTATTTAATGTGAAAGCTTCTAAATAGAAGAGAATAAAGAATGTACATTTGGATCTAGCACTGAAAGTCCATATGCATGAAGTGCTTACCAATGGGGATCAGTTTCTGAAGGAATTGCTAGAAAGAGTGAAGCAATGATTCCAAGGCATGTCCCTATTTGCGAAAAGGTCCCCAACAAACCCCTAAAATTTGTTGGGGCAACCTAAAAAGCAATGTGAAAGTTAGTAGCGAAAGAGAATCCATGGTAAAGCTACTGAACTCCGGCTGTGGAAAGTGAAATTTGTGCGGAGGTGATGTGGATAAAATATACTTCATCAATTAAGAAAGGTAGTATAAACAGAAATCCACCCCATATGGATAAGTAGTAACTCCTCAAAGTAAAGGGTTCAAATAGAAGATCATGTTATGTGAGTAAAAAGGCAGCAAAATCTAGAAGCTAGTTTTACCTCCGAAATATATATGGGAACAAGTACTGTGTTCACCCCAATACCAAGGCCGACCAGAAATCTTCCAAAGAGTATTTCATCCAGGGAATGCGCTTGAGCACTGCCAGAAATGGTTTAAAACTAATATTAAATACGATCAACTTCAGTTCAACAATAGTAAGAATTCTCACATGATATTCCAACCTTATGATTAAATTGCTCTGATGCATGTCTCAAAAGCCTAGTATGAATATCTACATAACACCTGGTGCTCAAATAAATTGCTTTTCATATTGGAGCAATTACATTGCAGCAATCAAACACACACAGACAATTGAATAGAAGTGGTGCAATAAATTTTATGAGCTCGTCCTTCATGAATTCACACAAATGCCATAAGTGCTGAAGAAAACATCTTTAAGTTATAGGAACTTCACAGATAATTGGTATTCAGCTGGGATGGAGACTGGATAAACACTAGAAGTGTTCCTCTACCAAAATAGATGGTTTAACTAGTTTCCTTATGTTAATAGTCATTTCACCACACACTCTATAAGCCTTAATTATGTAACTTTGCTTTTAAGCATAACACAGATTTCTGAATTTTGTCTTCAACTACCCACATTAAGCCAAACATATCTAGAAACAGGATCATAATATCAAAACCAGAAGAATGTCCATTTAAGAACTTTTTGAAAGATTAGGGTAATAATCATTATCTAAACACCATAAAATCAGGCTTCATTAAATCCTTACTCTTGGAGAAAACTTACCTTACAATTGCACCCAATATAAGAGGAATAGTATCAAGTTGAAAAGTGCGGCGACACCCAAGTTTATCAACTAGGGACCCAGAACCTAAGCTTCCTATGAATGCACCACCAATGAATATGCTAACCACAAGTCCCTCAAGAAAGGAATTCCCTTCAAACCTGAGCTCTTTGGCAATAGATTCAATAGGACCATTCATTACACTGCACCACAGCAAGAGTATATCACCACATATATAGCGAATTTTTCAGATAAAAACAACAGATATACATTCATCATGCCGAATTCAAAATCCTAAAACCTTCACTTTCTTTAGAATCTCAAGTTACCTATATGGTGAAGTTGTCAACTAATGCATATTCTTCATGAATATCCATACCAAACACAATCTCATACCATCAAAAAGGATAATTTTTTCAGGGGAGCTTACCCAATGTGATAACCGAAGAGAAAATTGGACATAGAAGCAGTTAAAACATGGGGAAATGCAGGCAACCACCCAAAATCGACCTCTTCACCGCCACCATTTTCGGTTACCAAACGGTTTTCATCATCTGAACATTAACATTAAAACACATAAAAAGGTCTCCAACAGAACCTCATAACAGAAGCTTAAGCAAGAAGAAGAAAAATACCAAAACCCACATCAGAAAAAGCATCAAAATCTGATTTTACCGGGTCTTTTGTTGCTCTGGGGCTCCAAATCAGGCTGCTGGCCACGTTTTGCGGCGGCGATCTTGAGATTCTTGGTGGGCAGCGAGCAAGAGACGGAAGTGGAAAATGGATGCTCGATTTTGTTGGATGAAATTACCGAAGGGTAGAGCGAGACTGCGCGGTGACATTTTGGGATGAAGAGGAATGGAGTGGCCCGAATCATGAGGAATTGCAATCAACTCTAGATTGTTGTATACGTCGGCGATCAGTATTCAAACTCCAGAAATTACAGTTTCCAATATTCTCGAATTCCAGCTGAAATATTATCACCATTTGCAGATGAGTTGTTGCTTTAGGTATACGTAAATAAAAAATTATATACAGACATATCTACAGATGGTGATGGCGATTACCGATTGGTGGAGATAATGAAAATTAATTTCATAATAGTTGGAGGAAAACGTTGGCAGTTTGTAATTGCCCATCGCTGATCTCTCTCACATGTACATCCACGTACAAGAGCAGGTAGGCAGGCACTATTATTGATGTTGTAGATGATTTTATGGAAGAGTTTAGATCCAAAGAAAAATCGATGAAAAGATCGAAAACATGCGGAATTTTCACGAGAATCCAAGAGCTAGTCTTGGAGAATTGCTCCATAGTTAGCACGAAGTCCGTAAAGGATTGAATAAACACGTGAAACAAATACAACTATCTATACATTTACATGAAAATGAGACATTATCTCTCCTGATCAGCTCTAAGATTTCATAAAGCCTGATGCACACTCCTGTTCGTTTCATAAGCTTGCGATGCGCGTTCGTGGGTTGGGCTACTGTAGCGTCGAGTTCGTTATCCTTCATGGTCTCGTTTCGAGGGGCCATTTATTGATTTGGATGGCTTTGAGGACTTCTTTGGACCATGTCATCGATAGCTATTCAAGGTAACTTTTCGAATGTTGTTTCGACCAATTTGGATACATTTAAGTAAATGCATATAAATTATTTGGCCGATCAAAGCAACATTTGGATGCATTTAGTCATCACGTCATGCATGCTTGAAGTTGAACCTTATCATGATGTTTGATGTAAATTGACCCAACCGTAATTTGTAGCGTTTCCCATATTTATTTAAAGAGGTTAATTTATGAAATTTAAAATAATTGATATGTCCACTTTATGATTGGGATATTTATAGCATTTCTATTTATTAACTCGTCAATTTCTATTAACTGGTCAACGTCGAAAACTTTTTTGAGGGACAATACCGGTATAAAACATCACATTTCCCAAAATTTGGAAATTATTTAAGTACTTGATATCATATCGTTTGTTCAAATTTGAAAAATATCTGTGCTATTTCAAGAATTGCTCGTAACCACGAGATGTCACAATTAAAAAACAAAAAGGAAGAAACATATACTTTAGTTATTTCAGGCTCTTGAAATTCATCAAGAATATCTCAAATTGAAAAGAAACTCTATTGTTTCACGAATGAAGTATTGAATTGGTCGTAGCAACCTAGCCACGGGCACCGGATATTAATCACAAGTAATTAAGACCATATCAACAAATTAGGCAAATATTTTGAGAGGTAATTAAGTAATAATATTTTAGAACTCAATTAGTGAAGACAGCTAAATCCACAATACATTGAAGGGTACCGCCCTCTCCACACACATGCTTGAGATTCATCTGATGGGACACACGTGACAAAATACACACGTGTCTCATCAGATTAGACATATATATGTAGAGAAGAAAATAAGGTAATACCACTCGGACCAAACTAGAATTAACCTACTGAACAGTTGGAGAGAACTCAGCAAATTAGCCACATGGCTTGTGATAAGGGTGTTTATGTGTTCTACTCCATTCTAAAAAAAAAGCCCCTAATTTTCAAGATTAAGATCAAAGGCCCCTAATTTTCTTTTCTTGTATATTGAGATCAAAGGCCCTAAAAAAGAAAAATGGCCCGTAAAAAAATGTAGAAAGTTTGTAACTAATGCACAAAATTACATGAAAAATGTGGAATCAAACATTGACAAAATCAAAATTCCAAGGTTAATACTGTCGGACTCTACGGCCAGAAAAAAAATCACCATGATTTATCGCTAAAATGAGAAAAACTGACATGCCATCGAAGGCACAATTCTGCAGGTATTGAAACCTCATTTAGATTTTGACTAAAATAGTTTTACTTAGATTTGCCTCCACGAAGCAATCGACTCACTCCGAGGAGACAAAGGGGCTATTCTTCTTAATTCTCCCTCAATTGAAAATCATATTCAACTTTAGTATTGGGGACCTTAAAACCATAAGCCCCTCTCATGGTCTCACGAACAAATAATAGAATTTTCGATTTTCATTGGAGGAAACTTGGTACATTTTACCCACTATATAGTCCGATGAAAATTGGACTATAACAATTTGATTCCCATCATGGGACATAAATTTACCAAATAAAACATTGCTTCAATCTTGGGCGTTGATCTTGAGTCTGAGCCTTGAGCATTTCAACATGACTGGTTTGGCCTTTTTAAATGAGGGCGAGTCGTAACCCCTATCTCAAGGATGGTTCTATTCATGCCATGTAAATTTTGGTGAATCGTAGAATAATTTAACATTGTTTCATCACTCAGACACTCACCTTTTGGCTTTGAGATAGTTTTGGTCGAGGATGGTCTTATAACGCTTTCTTAAGGTCAGTTAGCTGGCCTTAAATGTGAGGTATTTTTAATTACATCGTGTAACCTCAAATATTAGATACCAAATATTATGAATAGTTAAAATTTAAAAACACAGTCATTTCTTCAAGGATAATTCAGTTGTTGACCCGATATATAAAAAATCCAAATGAGAGAGGACTGCATTAGATACGGCATCCTTCATCCCCAACTAAAAAAATGTTAAAAAAAGACATAGTTGATGGTTGGTCTATAATTTGGGATAAAATAAGATTTAAGTGATCCTCACAAACATTATGATGCTATGATGCAGTTTGCAGTTTTTGCGAGTTTCAGATTCACCGAATCTTTCAATCATTAATGTTACTGGCATTATATTCTCTAAAGACATCCAACTAATAATGAGCTGCCAATTCAATAACATCTATTGGCAAATAATTTCTCATTACCATACACATCTAATTATAAAAAATGAAAGCCAAATCATAGCAGTGTTGTATGTTAAAATGCAGTTGAGATATCTTGTTACACGATGGTGTTACACATTGTGTTACACTGCTCGGATAATTTGATTAGTACACGTGTGAATCATCCGTGCAATGTAATACAATGTGCCACACCATCGTGTAATAGGGGATCTCAAATCGTTAAAATGTCAGTTCGGAACGAGCGACAATCGGTTCGTCACAAGATCAAAGAAAAGAAATTGAATAAATTAAAGAGTAGGGTTCTTGATTGATTGTCAATATGAATTATTCTGTCTTTTCAATTTAATTTGATATAATTTCATAGTTGCAGAGAGTTGGGGCTCTATATAAGTAGGGGTCCTAGCCTAAGAGAGCAAGAACGAGACAGTGAAGGGGGGGAGGGTCGTTTTCAGAGATGTTAAAGATCTAAATATAAGGTGACAAAAGCAAAGAAAGTAGAGCAAAAATAATAATAAAGATTAAAAATGAAGAAGAGGGGTCTTATCCAAGATCTGGAAAAGCATTTGCCCACTACATAATGTTGGTGGGAAATAAGTTGGGAGATTGAGATATCAAACTTTGAATATGCTCTTCATATCACATCTCACTAGACAAAAAGACAACTCTGGGATTCATTTGGTGTACTTCTGTCTCTCTCCCCCTCAATCACATTTTCACCTTTTTTTTTTTCAATTAATTATAACATTTGAATATCCACCCAACTTGCTAACTAATCAAGAAATGATATTGATATGATCATTGCTTGTAATTGATTCAATATGAGATAAGCATTACACTTGAAATTTGGAGCTCTATCATCTAGAGATTTGATTATGTAAATTTAATCGATTTAGTATACCTACACATACGGAGAGCAATAAAATAATTAAAAGGGTTTGTAAAAAGTCAATGATCGAGTGTTCGGGCGTCGGCTGTGCTGTTCGGATCCCCTATTACATGATGGTGTTACATTGCTTGGATTATTGACAAGCGTACAAATCAATGGAGTTGAATCACGTCTCTGATAAATAAAGATCTCCCTTGATTGATACACTTAAGCAATATAGCACAATGTGTAATACTATTGTGTAACAAGAAATCTGAAGTGATCCGTAGGAAGCACAAATGAAATGCAATAGTAGACTTGAGAGATACGTTAATTAAATTATTGTTCCTCAATTAGGTACTAGCTAGGGATGACCCCATGAAAAAAAACAAGGACTATTATATAACTATTATATAACTGTCATAGAATTGGATATGATTATATAATCATACCTACGTTGATTACAACTTCTAACTAATAATATAGTATATAGGCATAGGTGTAGGTGTCTCTCCTTTCCAAAATGATTTGGTACAAGTGCAAAAGCCTTCAAACAAGAAGAACTGCAAAAAGCAAAGAAAAAAAAAAAAAGAAAAGAAACAATAACTCCCAAGCACATAAGTTTCAACCATATGAATATTGAAGAAAAATTATAATTTCATGCATGCAAAACTAATCATAACGGCAAAAACAAATTCTAATATCAAGAAATTAAATTAATCTCTCACCATCTTAATTCTATTTACTATATATATAAAATCTGACCATAATATTTTCGATACAGATCCCCTGTTACATAATGATGTTACATTACTTGGATTATTGACAAATGTACAAGTCAATGGAGATAAATCACGTATTCTACCGCTATTAATCTCCTTCGATTGATACATTTGTCAATAATCCAAATAATGTAACACTATTAGGGATCCTGAGTGAATGTTTTCAGGGTTTCCACACTGACGCCCACACAACAGCTTCCTCTTTCCATGCCAAATAAATTCCAGACTGATCATCACTTTCTTCTTCTTTATCTCCCACCATTAATGACCATCCGGCCCTGTATCTCTTCAGCAACGCCTTCACGTCGTCGAGTACGTCGTCGCTGTATGCCACCGCCGACAGCCCCGCCCCTCGCAGCCTCTCCGACCACTGCCGCCCTTTCTCTCTCCTCTCACTGTCACCCGAATTCTCCTCCATCTCATCATCACACGCCAAAACCCTAACTATGCTTCTCGAACATTCCCT
>AYJT01100006.1:0-11644 GCA_001278415.1 Ocimum tenuiflorum | reverse complement strand
CCTTTGCCGTCGTCCCCGGAGAGAGAGGTATTGGTTGATAAGAGACCTGATCCTGAACAGCTGTCTCAAGCAGCTCGAAATGTGCGCATATCTTTCAACACTCATTTCTTAATGATGTAATTATTGTTTCCTTACTTTTTTATTGACTGACGTTTTGTATTTGAAATCCAATGCAGAGGAGTGAAATTATTTTGAAAGATGGTCCCTTGGCTGTTGCATCCGGAATCCAGGGGGAAAAGACTGGAGAAATGTATAGCAATCAACAAATGAACTTGGAAGCCCAGAAGCACAATGATGGTACTAGCCGTCATCAAGGTTGGAAGGACCATAAAAATCATTGTAAACTCGAATTGGATCTGTAACGCCTTGTTTGACATCGAGTGTTTTTCAAATCTTTAAAATACCTGAAATTTACAATTGTTTGATTGTTTTTCTTTTGCAGCACCGACTTCTTTATTGTCATTCCCTTATGGTATGAGTGGCTGGTCTGGTGTTGTTCCTCATCCAGGGTGTGTTAGCTTATATTCTCGTTTCGTTCTTCTGTTGAGTTGTTGTGGCTTTTGCTAAGAAGTTGGTTCATATGTAGATTTATGCCGGCTCTGCATGCAGTAGTGCCTAGTAATGGAAGTGCGAAATCTTCAATGATATCACAGGTACTCTCCATGGAGATTTTTTAATTGTTTCAATTTGATTATTCTTAGTTTAATGATTTTTATGTGTATGTCTGTGCAGCACCCTCAATTTAAATTCGCTCACTCTCGCACAAAGAGATGTGCCACACATCAATACCTTGCCCACAGCATTAATTGTCACCAGCAGCTCATAAAGAAGTCTCTATCGTCTCAATCAACTGGTCCTGCTGCTTTGCGAGCCAAGTCCTCGAACCCCTTGCTGGGTGACTTTCAAGGAGGTCAGAATTCTGCAGCCGCTTCTGTCGGATATGGAAAAGATAAAAGCTCTGATGCTGCTGTTGCTTTCAAGGCCACAACAAGTGGCAAACCTTTGCTTCAACAAGCTTCAACTCCAGCCGCACCTTCTAGTTTCTTGGTACGCTTTTTGTCTTCTATCTTTTTAATTGCTTATCACAGTTGCACAGTTAAATTTAGATGCTTATGGTCTTTTTCTTGATGATTGTAGCATGGTCCTGGTTTTGTCTTGCCATTTGGTCGCCATCAAGCAACAACTTTGGCGCCCACTAATTCTTCTGGGTCTCCTCAATCTGCATCTTTGCTGTCTAATTCAGCTGGGAGACTTCCAGGAAACTTGGCTTTGCCTAATGCATCAACAGCTACCGGCTTGAACCTTCCGATGTTTCCTTCCGATGAAGCTGCTTCATACATTGCGATGTTACATAATAATGGCTGCTCGATTCCTATGTCAACCAACATTCCTCTGCCCTCCTTTAAAGGAGGAACCCCCTCTATGGCCTTATTGAACCCTTCAGTGTATCCATCCCCCGCATTCAGTTTTACTCGAGATCAGCATCAGCGAACTACTGCTCATGCTTCAGTCCAGTCAGCTTCTCAAAATACGATCTTCTTATCACATCAACAGCCACAAAGTCTGCAACAACAGACTGGTGCAAAAGTCGGCGATAACAAATTTCCTACTCCAGCAGCTGTTAATTCACAACCAGAAAAGCCGGGCCAGCAATCTCAGTTATCCAGCAAGCCTGACACCGAGATTAATTGGAAAAATGCTGCGTCAATCGCTTCTGGATTTGTGTCTCACTCTGTAAAACCTAGTAATTTGCAGACCTGCCAACCAATGAGCTTTGCAATGATGCCAACTATGTCAGTAGGTGGTGGCAATAAGCAAACTGATCCTCCTCAGCATAGTTTTAAGGGGAGAATGGAGCTGAGTCCTCAGGCATTTGGTTTGTCTTTTGGTTCAAATGCTTCTGCAACTCCATTGCTCAACTTCTCATCCATGGGACAGAACTCTGCTGCTATGTTCCAGATGCTTCCTGATATGTCTCGGAATGGTAATCAGATGATGCAACATAAGAATTTCCAGGCATTTGAGGGGAAGTACTTAGCGGCCACTGCTGGTCAATCGTTTAACTACTCGAAATCAGATTGCTCAGAGAGATCTCCTAGTTTAGCGCGGAATATCAATTTTCTTCCATCCTCTGTGACTGGTAGCCAACCTGCTTCTGATGTTCAACAGCAGCAGCAGCAGCAGCAGCATCAGTTGATTCAAGTCCAAGATTTCAATATGCATGTTGCAGCAGGGAGAGGCCAAGCCAAATCTTCAACTCCTCACAACATTGCTGGGTCTTTGTTTAGCCCAATATATGCCCCAAACGACACTCCATCCTCTTTCCCCAGAAGTGCTGCAGCAGCAGCAGCTCCTGAAGTGAAAACTCATATAAATTTTGGTAATGGATTTCAAGGGCATCAATTTATTATGAGAAGTGAGGCAATGTCACAAGCTCCCCAAGAGGCAGAGGCTAAGGCGTCCCCTGGTTGTAGACGCTCAATTCTAAGTACTCACCCCAGTCAGCAGCTGCCAGAGCTCAAGAACTGAACACTTTCTTGTTAAAAAGAGAATGGTGCAGAAAAACCAATTCTCCCTCGGCAGTTGGAGGTAGGATTCATTTGTCATGATGAATCAGATTGAGCCACCGTGCGTAATGTATGCGGTGGCTGTGCGGTGAGCGGGGCTGTTGAAACTTCAATTTCTATGTGGTTGGTGGAAATTTGGAGAAGAAAAAGAAAGAGAAGGAAAAGAAAGGACAAGGAGGAAAGCTTGGAATATCATCATGGAGTTGGTTTGGTTGGACTTTTTGAGGGTTTAAATTTGATACTACTTATTTATGAGTTTGTTTCCCTCCTTTTCTAATCCGATTGGTTTGAATGCGATGCGACATTCATGTGTTGCATGCATAGACTAATCCGTTACATATCATATATATATATATATATATATATAAATTCCATTCTTTCACATTTTCTTATGCACTTTATTTCTCCATTATTATCGTATAATCGATCGTTCGTCATGCTTCGAGTAGAAATTTTATATGCTTGTCTTCGTGCATGGACATGCTTCTGTTTTCACTCAGAAGTGTATTTTTTATTTATATTAACACTATTAAATTATTCTTTTAGTATATTAAAATGAAATTAAAAATAGTACAATAACTAATAATAAAGGAGGAGGTTTCCGGTCAAGCCGTCTAAATTGGTTAGGCGGATTTGAGTTTAAAATTTAAGGGGAATATGAGATTAGATTTATGATCTAAAGCGGGTATGAGTTTGAATTGATGGAAATGAACTATCTAAATTCGCCTAAAATTTATTTAAGGTGATCAACGCAAGTTTTTGTCATAATAAAATGTTTTTTAAAGAAGATATAATATGATAATCAGGAATGAGATTTAAATTTTGCTAATAGTTAAATCATTAAATCAAAATAAATTATAATTTATATAATTTTTTTAAATTACAGAATAATTAAAAAGAAAAAAGGAATAAATGAATATATAGAATGTAGCACATGAACAAGTGGTGTATGCATGCAGGGTATAGTAGCGGGGATGTTGGAAAAGATTTCACCCACTTCAAAAGCCAATTTGGCCCTTCTAGTGAATTGTTGGGTCTTAATTAATCTTCTCCAAAATATACTCTCTTATGTGTATCTTAACTGCCCCTAAACATAGTGTTGAGATACAAATTTCTCATCTATTAAGCAATCATTCAAACTGCCAAAAATCTGAATTTTATTTTTATTTTTTTTTAAAATTGAATGCCACGAAAAAGTATGAAACATAATTTATTTATTACCATGCACATAGGTTCAAAGTCAGATGACTAGTGCCCATTTCCTGTTTATTCATTCTGTGATTGTACATTCTATTTTCCCAAGAGAGATGCCAAGTTGAGCTCCACGTCTTCTTTGGCTTTTTTATCAAATGGTTCGTCCCCAATGTATAGATCAAGGATCGATCGACACAATACCTTACTCTGAATGCTTCCAGCCTCTTCTCCGTCAACTGCAATGCCACACAGAGCAAATATTATTTAACTATAACAGAAAACAGCAATAGGTTTCATATCTATAACAAAAATACTGAGTTTCATCATCTCAATCGACAACACTGTAAATTGATGTTCACACACTCCATTGTTGGGAACTATCAACTTTACCAGCGAGCCACTCTATATTCGAAAGATTTAAGGCACAATATGAAGAGATTATGTGGGAACAAAAACAATGAAACTCATATTTCAACAAGTTTAAAAGCCGAAATATCTTACTGACTGTGCGAAGAACATAGTCCCGCTCCCTACACAGATCGATGATGGATCCCTTGGGCAATTTATATTCATCTTTGAATTGAGAGGTGAACCTGCAGATTAACAACCTCGGTTATATCCCATAACAGAACTCATGATCACTCACTCGTCAAGAATATGCTTTTCTTTACTCAAACATGTCCACATACAACAAAAGAGGCAACTAAGCTTCAAGTTGATCTCAAGGTGCTATAACACAAGAAGATTATCGAAAATACAGAGCAAATCAAACGAAATTAGCTCTGCCGATTTTAACGAAACGAATGCATGAAAACGGCAAGTAACCTTTGCAGCAATTCTTTGGTATCTGAGCCACCAAACTTGAGCAATCTGCTACCTACTGACTCTTCGAAAGCACTTCTCACAGAACGAATACTCAATCTCCCATAAACAATCTGCAACCTTATAGTCATGCTCACATCACACTCCATCAAATCCTCCTTCAACTTCTCATTTCCCTTTAACTCTGAAGCTGAAGCCTCTCCATATTTCTCACCAAGAAACTTTTTTACATCACCATCATCAGCATATACACCTATATACAAGGACAGAACACCATCACTCTCTGTTTTCACAACTATCTCTCTTTAAATATTATCATATCAACCTAAGCCAGTTTACACACACAAGCAATTATGTGACCTGTACAGTGTATTGATTAGGCAAATGGAACTAGAGGTGAGCACAAATCCTATAAATTAGCAGTAATTCACCGACAAGTTGAAGAAAAGGAAAACTTGAATTGAAGATTGAAGTTAAAGCATGTGGTACCAAAAGCATAGACATCAATGTTTTTCAACCCTAAAACGGCTTTTCGTCGCAATCCGATTCCGAGAAGCCGCTGAGAGTCCCTCAAAAGAGAAGGAAATGACACTCCAGTTCTCGGCTCAGTCACCGGCGGCGCGTTTTCGGAGAGAGAAAGAGAGCCCCACATTGGGGAAAACGGACTCTTTCCAGAAACAAGGAAATTCAGAGCACTTCGAACAAGTGGGCTTTCGGGGTTCTGCGAGATTGCAATGCCGGCTCCGGCGATCGATAAAGCGGCTGCGGCGGATAGTGCGGCGATATTTGTTGAAAATGGGGGCCGGGCGGAGGCATTGGAGGCGGCAGAGATGGGCGGAGATGGGGGCTGAGAAAACGAGAAGGGGAAGCGGAAGGAAACCATTGTTTTACTTTGGTGTAGACGGTTGCACGAGTATTAGTAGTTACGGTGGTGTGATTGATATGTTTTTTTGAAAAGTGAAATTCAATTTTTTTTTTTTTTGGGGAAAGAAGTTGCTTGTTTGCAGGGAGAGAGAAAAAATAGAGATGAAATTTAAATTTATTTTGACGGAAATAAATTTTTTTAAAAAAGTGGGGTGTAGTTTACTCGAGAAAAGAATCGTCAATGTAATGGTATTTGAGGCAGTTTCACGGACTGAACAGCGAGCATGGGTTGAATAGTAATGTAAACAAGTCGAATTAACTCACAAATTATTTGAATAGTGAAACTTGCATCCATCAGTCGTCCCGAGTGTACATTATTGAAATACATTAGAGATGGGTTGAAGCATGATGCCAAGGCGAAGTCCCTTCTCGAGCTTGCACTAGATGGAAAGACGGGGGCAATTTTGATGTGAGGACGAACTCTTTCACACCAATGGACGAATGTTATAAATTCCTGGATATAACAACTTCAGACGGGAGATACCAAACGAGTGTCATGAGCCTACGACCCGAAGTGGGTGGGACACCCGAGAATACCGCACACAAGCTTGGTTTGAGGTACTATTGGCCCTATGATGACATTGAAAATTACGTGAATACCTATCTAGTGTGCCAACATGATAAGATGGAGTAACGAGCCCCTATGGGTTACTAGAGAGCCTCTGCCCATCCAAGTGAAATTGCCCAAGTCTGATGGATGCCAAACTATGATGGTGGCGGCGGTGGATAAGCTCTCAAAGTATGCAACCTTCATCTAGGAAAAGAATGATTGCCCTGTTGAGGAGGCGACCAAATTATTCATGAAGTGTGGGTCAAGTAGTGGGGGTACCAAGATCCATCATGAGTGATCAAGACATGTGCTTCATGAGATGGTTGTGGATGAAGCCATTCAAGATGTTGGGTACAGACACAGACTTCTTCACTAGTTTTCATGCAAAAATCGACTGTTAGGTACACTATTGGAGATTTATCTGAGGCACTATGTGAGATCCACAGAAAGGATTGAGCTTGTTTACTTGATGTGGCCCAATTCTGGTAGAAATTGTTGCGTAGCGAGTCTATCGAAGTCTATTCAAAATAGTGACGGGACAACATCCAGCTACGCATAGCATTGTTGCCAAAAGCTACAAGGGGAGTAGTTAGTGGCCTACAAGTTCGCCAAATCTTGGCAAAAAGACGAAGAAGTGGGCAAATCGCAAAAGGCGACATGTGAAATTTCAAGAGGCATACCAAGTACTGGTGAACCCCGACTGGTACAAGGATGGCATACGACGTAGACATCAAGAAAATCTTGGCGAATCATGAAGTACAGAAGAGATAGTGCAAAATGAAGGGAGAACTCTTGGTACTATGGATAGCATTACCCAAGAGCGAGGCAAATTGGGAACCTACTGAAGATGTTTGACGGTTCGTATAGCAAACCGATGAGTTCTATATAGAAGGTCCGGCGAGGGACTCATTGGATTCGATGAGGAGAACGTTACGAGTTAGTCAAAATATGAAGTTTATTCGAAAATTCCGTGAACACTCTAAGAAAATATAAAAGTCTCGAGATCCGACCGGAAGTTTCTAAAAATGCTCTAGAACATTATGCGTGTTATATACACAAATATATATATTATTCTCAAATAAAAATAACATCATATGATAAAATATGCAAAAATATAAATCTGCATCCTTTATTTATCTAGATCGCCAACTCGAATTTTTTTTAAAACCGTGTTGCATTATAGGCTTGTTATTTGTTGTTTAATTTCATTTATATTTATTAATTCAACTCCAAATTACTCTTTGCATTAGAAATTTTATAGATTGCAATTATATTGTAAAAAATTATGTATCATGCTTATCAGTTCACGATTTGATTGTTACTTCACTTTTTTTTTTTCCTTCTTCAAATGTTTCACGAAGATTAGTCGAATATTCTTTGCTGTTGAAATAAAACAATTCCTTCTCTTTTATATTGCTAAAAAAACAAATCTTTTTTTGCAATATCTCAATATTCTTTGTCAAATTAAAAAAAATAATGCATAACAATATTTATGGTTGAATGGGAGGCAAGATACGGGCTATATTAACTTGCATTTCATTTCATTACTGAACGTTGTAATTGAACTACATGTGAATCTGTTTAATTGTAAAGATGTTGTTTGCCACATACCGTTCATCTTTGTGGTCCACTTCTACATTGCTACTTTTTATTTGTTTCTCGCTTTCAGTAGCCGTTTCTCATCTCGGCTTTTGTCACAAATGACAGACAATAAAATATGATTAAAAGCCCATTTTGACGTGAAAAAATTAGGAGATAAATATAAAACGTTTAACGCGTAATAAATAGCAATTATTATTTATTATGATGCGATTATAACAGTGAAGATACTTCATGAAAAAAATGAATTAATAAATCGGTGTAAAATAAGTTGTATATTAACAAAAAAAATACAAATAGTGCTCGTATAGTCGTATGATAAATTGATAATATCACCTTTTCTTTACTCATACTTCCTAATCAGTGCTGTTTTTATTTATATATTTTATTTTATTACTCTTTTTTTTATATATGATTTGAATCATATCTTGCATTAATTACTATCATTAATTTTGGTTTTCTTTTCCGTCATTGACACTCTTTACTTATCTAGAATGCGGAAGGTTTCAAGTTTAAGGCATGACAAATAGTATGTACAAGCATCATTTGTCTACAAATAAAGCGTAACATATAACAACAGGAAAGCACAAAAATTTCTTTCTTAAGCACAGATACGTTATAACATTAGTCACATTTTGTTCATAAGGACGACTAATCAAAATACAACTTATATCCTTTTTTTTCAAGTTGTATTCAAAATATCCGTGTAAATGTGATTTCAAGCAAATATACACAGCTATGCTTAAAAGAAATTGTCTTTCTACTTCTACCAAACAGAAAACGTAAAAAAGTGATAAAATTTGTGTTGATTAAAAGAATTCACGTTAGTGATAAAAAAAAAACAAAAAAATCACGCAGCGAATAAAATTGCAGTTTGTTAATATTTTTTACAAACACATAATTTTATTTTCACAAGCGTATTCAGATAAAATTAAACAGCATTATCAGAGATGAACCCCTACCTTGGGCCTGCAATATTCATATTACTATCAGACTCCACCTCTCCTCATACAACACATTTATTGCTATCTTTAAAATAATAATAATAAAAATAAAAGAAGGCCTCGCCTCGCCTCGCCTCAACTCCTCTCTTCCATCTCGCAGACTCATTATCATCTCTTTTATTCAGATCTGATTCTCTCTTGTTCGATTGTCTTTGATCTTTCACCAATCTCTTTCGTCTTGTTTCGATTTTATAGATCTGCCCGTTTCGAAGGTATGCCTCATTTTAGATTTTTCTTTTCGTTTTTATGTTTCAAGATCGAATTTTTTTCTTAGTTTTGATCTAATTAGAATGCAAAAGTTATATTTTTTGGATCTCTATGAGTCTTTTAGAATCTATTGTTACTTAAAATCGGTTCTTTAAGGACTTATGCTTCAATTGTTCCTCCTGTATGTGTTTGTTGTTTTCGTTAAAGATCGGATTTTTTTTTCTTCTTTCATCTAATTCTGCAATTTCATAGCGAAAGGTTTATTCTTTTAAATGCTTATGATATTCTTTACAATTTAGTATTAGATTTATTTTGCTTCATGGATATGTCTGCGTCGATTTTTTAATCTGTTTTCAGATTTTGAATCGATTCAAATGTTATGCCCATGATTCAGAATATAGAATTTTTTTTTGGCCAAGATCATATTTTTTATCTTCTTTTTTATGCACTTTAGAATTCGCAACTTCTAATGTTTCATGTTTGGTTACTTCGTTATGTAATTGAGAATAAAAAGGTGGGGTTTTCATCTTTATGTTATTGGAGAACCTATTTATGTTCTATGGTTTTCAAATTAATTGAACTTGTTGTTGTTATTTGCAACTTTTCTTCATCCTTTCTTAATATACACTAGAAAGATTTAATTTTTAATTATTTTGCATGTCAATTCTTTAAAATAAATTCACCATTCACCTGTTGGTTTTCAGTTGCTATTAGATCCACGAAACCTTGCAAGTTCATTTGTATCATTTTTGAATTATATGGGATTCAGTGTCACAGTTGGCCTTATGTTTCTTTCTCTGTTTAGAGATTGATTGATTGAACACTTGCTTTGTTTTTTGTGGAAACAGTGGAATTCGGGTTAGTTGGAGGCTTTGTTGAAGAAGCAGAAGAAGCACACGTGTCGTCATCCTGGTTCCGGGAAAAAATTGGATCTATCTATGATTTGAGGTATCTCAGTGGGATCGCTAACGATGTTATTCGGCAAATTGCCGGAGTTCTTTCTCTAGTGAGGCTTTCTATTTTTTCTCCTGCAATACCGTTACCCGTTGCCGCTAATTATTGTTGTTGTGGAAGTGAAAGTGTGTACATGTGTGCTTTTTTGTTTGATTTCTCAATTAAAATTACATGAGTACTTATTTGCAAATGGATTAATGACTATTAGTTCCAATGCTATAATGTAGGGACAACATTTGTGCTACAAAATGAAACTGAAAGCAAGACAAAACTTGTTATCAGTCATTTCAAAGGGTGGAGAGGTAAGAGAGGTGTGGGCTATTTCTTTATTATGCATCCTCCTCACAGAGTCGATGATTTTTCATCTTAAATTGTTTATGGCACTGACATTTTCAGGCTATTGACAAGTTTATCACTTCAAATAAAAGCACTCCGCCTACAAATTGCCTGTGCTCTGAATCTTTTAAACAAACTTGTTAAACTTCCATGCGTTTATCTACTATTTGGTCTCTTATATTGCCATAACATATGCACTTCAAATTGAGCCATGCTCCATGTTATAAATTATAATATAAATTTGATTTGTCTATGCTTAGTAGTAGAGAAGTGAATCACTGTAGCCGAATCCCCCTGAAACACAAAATGACTCCCAGTTTCCATGCCACATGCATTAAAGGCCAACATCAACTGATCATTAGTCACCCGTCCATATTTCATTCTGCAAATCATTACAAATCACATGTTTCCGAGGTTGCCACAATAAAAAAAGAAACCTGTTTTGCAAAATAGGCACACCTTTTTTATGGCAAAGGGGATGATATTGCCACTTTGGTATTCTCTATCTTAAAATTCAAATTTCAAATTTTGGTTGAAACTTGAAAGTGACGTGTTTAGTCTCAAAATCAACCCATTTCCAGTTGCACCTGCATTTGGCAGATCGTCATCACCATTCACACCCTTGGTCTTATCTCGGAATCTGATGATTTCCCATCTGAATAGACACATCAGCATTTACTATGACCAGATCCATGCCACGTATTGTTACGAGGCCCAGGCAGTTAGACTGTGGAGTTCAGCTGTCTAGATTTTTCAAGAAAGCTCAAATTAATTTTTATATTTTGTGCGTTTGGAAATGAGATACATTCCAAAGGAACTTTATTTGTGCATATATGCGTATAATTTGTCCCATTGAGACGTAAATTAGTTCTGATTGATTTCTTCCTTTGATGTTCATTTTCTTCCATAATCTTAGCTGCTGATTTTCTTCAGTTCTCCTTAGTTCCATAATCTCGCTTTTTATGGGAAAATCAACTAACTTCTTGCTTTTTTCTCAGTCTCCGCGAAGTATAATTGAATGCTCTAATTCATCATCATTTGATATTGATGCACTTACAATGTTGAGATTCAAAGAAATCTGTCCTGCTGGAGAATACCACTTTTTGCTGGCTGTTCTCATCCTTTCAATAAATTTTGTCCTCTCATACTTCTATCAGGTATATACATATATATTCAACAGCAAGGCCCATGTATTCATATGCTTATATATAGAGATATTTGATGTTGATTAGCAAGAGTGTAACTGTATCTCATATTCTGGTGGAGCAGTTCTTTCAGCCTTGTTTTACATTCAAGATTCATATAATCTGTTGCGATATTAATCTGATGATGTGTCGTTTAATATCAATGCTGCTTCTGATCTTCCTAGTTTGTACTTGATTGGGACAATGAGAGGTTTGGGTAAGATCTCTCCCTATCAATAAAAGCAAGGACACTCAAATTAATTGAGAATAAAAGGTGGAGTTTCTCAGAGAAATCAAGTTCAG